>JAPMOR010119713.1:318768-359803 GCA_026543865.1 Argiope aurantia
GTAAAAAAGTGATTTGATAATGAATTATAATAAATAAATAATTTTTTTAAAGTAAAAAAGTGTGTATATAAGTATAAGGACATATATAAGTGTCTTAGTATAAAAGAGAGTATACTATATGAAAATATCCTATTTGAAAAAAAGTAAATTTGAATGGATACAACAAAATATCATATATACTTTCAGTGATATACTTTATGATTGATTTGATTTGACTTTACAATAAACATAATAAAAACGGCATTTTTACTATTGCTGTTGTTGGTTCTGTATTTCTTTAAAAAAACACACTTTAAAATAAAAAAATCGTGAAACCAAAATTTTATCGTAATCTTTGCTTTTATAAAAAGCATTATCAGTATCAAATTTATACATGAATCTATAAATCATAAATATATGTATGCAACATTTTTTTTCCTTCGATCAGCGACAAGAAAAAAAAAATAGTGTGCAGCACATTTTAAGCAATATGAAAAAGCGCAATAAATTTTCAAAAATTTCATTGTAAGTAAAACATTAAAAATGAATTATAATAAATAATTTTTTTATATTTTATGCTAAAGAAATACTAAATATAAATCATATACAGATATAACCCAGCTAATAAAGGATTTTAGTATATCAATATTGAGAATGAATGCATTAATTTTAAAATTAGAAATTTTATTTGGTTATCCTCCATTATTTGAGAGCGTTAACCCATTTTTTGTTCTATATTTAGCACGATGTTGAATATATATAGCATAAATATTTCATAATTCTAAAAGGATACTGTTTAAATTTCTTTGAGCATAACGCAGTTAAGATTTCTAAATTTTTAAAATGAAAAAATTAAATTTTTTTTATGATTTTATGCTTTTATCTATTATAGAAATGGGGTCAACATATGCCACGGCATAATCACATCATAAACTATTTTTGAATAACATCTATGAAATGTTACTTCACACTTCATTATACGCTTTGCTTCATTTTACCCTTCTTTCACATTATACACTGAATTCCAAAATTAAGTTGTTCCGACGCATTTGACGCACATCACGGGACCGTGAAGTGGCCAAATGAATCATATTTCCGCTCTCGGATTGACCTGCAATAAGAATAGTGTTTCCAGTACTGTACATTCATTTTTCTTTTACAGAAAATAAAAAGAATCTCGAGCTGAAAATAATTCCAAATATCGCATCTATGTCAAAAATCTAAATAAGAAGCACATAATGCAATGATCTTTTCTTGCACTGCATATAAATTAGTTCTTTAAAATTTCTCATTTGAATATTTCTAATTTAAATGTCGGTGTATTCGAAAGAATTTCATTAGATCTTTTACTTATCTAATTTAAATCAAGAAGATATGAGAGAAGATAAGCCAAATAAATAAATAAACAATAAAAATACGTGTAGATATAAACGAACAGAAATTTTTTAAGATGTCTGAATAACTTGATTCGAAATGTATTTAGAAATATGGCTGTGATGATATCTTTGAATATTAGAGAGTTATACTTTAATTTTTTTCTTAATTTTTCAAATATGGAAAAATATATATTATATATCATGACACCGACTTATTTCTTTTATTTTTGAAACTCTTGATAAAGGTAAAAGAATTCTTTTTATGAAAGAAATTATCAAAGTAATCACGTGCCTCAATTTTTTTATTACTCTAACAATTTTTAAGATGTTGGTTTAGATTAAGATTTTTTAATCAAAAATAATATCTAATAAAAATTTTTAAAATACAAACTTTTTTCTAAATTTTTGATTGAGAAAGTAAAATCACATGATAAATGTATCTAAATGTACCCATGTCATCTAAAATATCACGTATTGTACTGGTATGCCAATTTTTTCTCTTTCTTTTTTTTTAGTTACAAAAGTGCAATGGATACTTAACTCCCATTTCCCTTAACAATTTTAAAAAAATTGCAAAAAAAAAATCGTCATATTTTTTAAATCTATTTTTAAATAAAAGGAATCGAAACAAAACATAATAAATAAGTTAAAGCTGATTCTTTAAATTTTTTTACTTGTTCAAAAGCATATAGTCTTATAATCAATCCCCCCCCCCGGACCGAAGAAGAGGTCAAATATTACTCTGCTATATTTAATGCCCACACCTTCATAATCATTATATGAAAAATCATCCACACTGCATATTTTTTTTATCATACACAATCGTCGTTTTTACTTCTCTTTTTTAGCGCAACTACCGCAAAGCCTGTTGTGCAAAACACCTGTCCGTGTGGTCCCATCATTCAAATACAAAGTTCTCCAATGAAACTTAATAAGCTTTCAATAAAAGTCGAATATATTCTTCCTTTTTGAACTTCAGATAAAAGAAAAACATGATTAAATAAATCGTATTGGCAAATCATGGGAGACTCGAGTTTTCACGTGATAATAATTTAAAGCAATACATACGAACCCGAGATAACTCGGGATAATCAGGAAAGCAGTTCAATTTAGGGCATATTCACGTAATTTTGGATTCTGTTTTTAAATTATTTTTAACTAACTGCCAAAACAAGAGTAAAAACGAGCCAACGTTCGCGAGAAACTACATCTTGCATTTTGAACAAGCGGGCGGTGAACAGATAAAGCGGATGAAAGCGGAAAAAATTTAAATATTATATTTGAAATGAAAGCCAAACAGGAAGATAACGTTAAAAGAATAGGAAAGTAGAAAAATTCGTCAATGAAAGTTAACCTAGACGGAGTGAGCTAAATTTAAAAACTGGGAATACATTTTTTTCGAAAAATAAAAGAAACAAAACAGAAACATGACAAAAAAAAGTAAAAAAAAAAAAAATAGAAATGTTTGCGGAAGAGAATCCACACGACCGATGCCGTCTCGAGCATGCATGGAGCAAATGTTTTCTCATAGAAAGAAGGAAAATATTCGATAACGCAAGTTTCAATTTCAGCCAGTCTCATACGAGTCGATCCTTTTATCGCTATCGAATCTATCATAAATTTGTATGTTATATATATTTTCGTGTTAAATGCAATTCACTATATTAAACATTCACGGCAGCAGATTTATCCAGATTCATGAATAAATTTTTAAGCGTAGGTAAGCAAGCATTAGACGATAGTCAAGCATCAACAAGTACAGAGACGAGCGTGGTTCCGAAAATAGAATCAAGGAAATATTCTCAAGAATACTTAAATTTTGGGTTTACCAGTACTGAAGTAAATGGAGAAGAAAGGCCCCTGTGTATCATTTGCTCAAAAATGTTGGCCACAGACAGCATGAAACCTAATAAACTTAAACGACAATCGGAAACACTTCATAGTGATACGTCAATAAACCCAGAGAATTCTTCGAATTAAGAATAAAATCATATAAAACGCAAATATAATTTTTTAAAGAAACTTTGTCTGTGAATAAAAAAGGCTTTAATTGCATCTTATAAAGTTCATATAAAATAGACATATGTAAAAACCTCACACCATTGGTGAAGAGCTTATTTTGCCAGCAGCAATTGAGATTGTAGAAACTATTTTTGGAGATAATTTTTCAAAAGAATTGCAGTCCATAACTCTTTCAAATGATACTGTCGCCCGTCGAATTGGCGATATAGCTGAATATGTACAGTGACAGCTTTTCTCCAAGCTGCGTGACAAATTGTTTTCAATACAGCTTGACGAAGCAACAGATAGTAATAAAGATCTCATTTAATTCCTATTTTCGAATTTGTGATAATATGTCAGTAGTAGAACTACTTTTCTGTAACCCAATAGAACTCAAAACATCAGCGCTCGCATTATTTGTTATTTTAAATGATTATAGAATGGAAAAATTGTGTCGGAATATGCACCGATGGTGCTCGTTCAATGTCCGGAAGATTCCAAGGTATACAGCACTTGTAAAACAAAAATCGCCTCAGTGCACACTTTGCTTTGGCTTCGAAAGAAATGAGTCCTGGTTTGAATATTGTGTTAACTACAGTTGTAACCGTAGTAAATTATATAAAAATGAGACCCCTGAAATCGAAAATCTTTTCCGCACTTTCTAAAGTCATGGGTTAAGTACATTCAGCGTTACTATTTTATTGCGAGGCAAGATGGTCATCACGTGGGAAATTTTTGCAACGTGTATATGAATTAAGAGAAGAAATCGCCATTTTCCTAGAAGAAGAAAACAGACAGGAGGCCGAGAATTTTCGCGATAGTTTATTTGTGATGAAATTGAGGTACTTGGTCGACATATTGGAGAAATTAAATAACTTGAATCTTCAACTCCAAGGAGCAAATACACATATATTGGATACGAGTGATAAAGTTAATGCTTTTTGTAGAAAATTGGAATTGCGGAGCAGAAATTTAAAGCAAAAAACCTAACAATGTTTGTAAATGTGGATGATTGTACTAAAACTTATAAGGCTGAAGAAGAACATGTAAAAGTTGTTTTTGTAACCATTGAAAAATATTTAGCCATACTGGCAAAGAATTTTAAAAAGTATTTTCATACTGACCACAAACTGATAGCAAGTTACGAGTGGATTAGGGATCCATTTCATAAGACTCCCGAAGGACTTTCAATTGATGAGGAAGAAAAATTCATAGACTTCACGACAAGTGGCGAAACTAAAAGGCAATTTAGTAATAAATCGCTATTTGAATTTTGGGCAGGAGTAAGGGTTTATTTTTCTGCACTAAAAACAAAGGCATTTCGCATTCTATTACCATTTTCAACATCTTACCTTTGTGAAACTGGGTTATCAGCTGTGGCTTCTTTGAAGACAAAATATAGAAACAGAAGTGAGAGTGGCTATTTCTAATATTAATCCTCCCTTCGAAAAACTTTGCTCTGAAAGACAGGCCCAAGAAAGTCACTAATAATTATAAATTTCTTTTTAATTTAGTATGTTTTGATTTAGTAAATTGTTTTACTTTCATAAGTTATTAAATATGCCTAAATGTATTTTGTTTTCTATGTTTATGTGTGCTTTCCTTTCAGTCAGTTAATCCTTTTTTAAAAATATTTTCTCTTGAATATTCTCGCCCCCCCCCTCTCTAGTGTGCTCGCGCCATCCTAGGGGGGCGCGCCCCACAGGTTGAGAATCGCTGTTATAAGGCATTTTTTCCTTAATAAATGAATTTATATATAAATTTTATAAAAATTAAATGCCATTATTTATTTTTAAATGCTATTATTATTTTTTGTTATAGATGAATAACAAAAAAAAAAAATCTCTGCAATTCCAAAATTTATTTCTTACTTCAGAAGCTAGCATGTTAATTTACGATAATTTTTATCTTTAGAACTAAATAACTGACATTCAATCAATGAAGGCTTCAACGATAAGAATAAATTTCTAAAAATTCATATCTGAAATTCTTTTCCACATTGACTGATGCATCCAATATTGAAACAATTTTTAAAATGTCAAGGAGATTCAGACCTTTATTCTGAAACAGTGTGGCTTCTTAAATTTTTAGGCTTGTCCCCACTAACTTTTTATATCGTTTTTATAATTCTTTCTTAATTATATACAGTGATTATGTTCACACAAAAAAAATGTATTTATTATATTTGCAATGCAAACTAGCATAAATCCAATAATTTCAATATATATATATTGAAATATATATATATATATATATATATATATATATATATATTGAAAATAGAAAAAACTGTAAAGAAATAAAATTTACATCACTGAACACTATTTTTTTTTAAAATTTCAAATTGGTACAAAATTCGTCTTTCGTTAAATTATATATATATTTTTTTATATTTTTGCAAAGTTTATAAGTAAGAAATTTTTTTAATTTTTAATTTCGATTGATTTTTAGTTAAAAGTCAAAATGTTAAATCCTTTCTAACAGAACACTTATCACAAGAACTACGTCTCAAAAGTATAAACTGTAGCTAATTGTAAGTTCTACTTGATAAAATTGTAAAATGCTTTTTAAAGCATTTTGAACATTTTTTTCATCACGTAGTTCGAATTTTTTAAATATTATGTCAAAAGAAAATACTGGTAAGTAAGCATAAAAATTATACCTGTAAATTTTATTTTCAAATGTATTATTATTATTACTATTATTTGAATATTTTAAAATTTTAAGTTTTCGATGTATTATAACTCACAGCTATATTAAACAGTGTTTCTGATACCAACACACAAATATTCACACAAAAAAATTCACACCAAATCACGACTCTTTTAGACCTTTATTTGTGTGGGAATCCCTCCAACTGCCGCGGAAAGGCCGTACCCCAAATAAATGGCGACTATGAAATATGCATGTTTCTCCTCGGAAAAGATTTGGACCAGAAAAAAAATCAAGATAAAAACTACTCATTTTCGTGTCTTTCTCCCAAGTCAATTGGGGCTTGCATGGCATGAGGCAATAAAAACCTACACCAGAAATCAGACCAATCTCTGCCACTGCTCATGCGCACATAGTTAAAATGTATATTACATGTCCACATTCTTTTTGGGCTGGACATGACCTCCATTAGGTTACGGTTGACGTTTTCATTTCGAGGGAGGTGTGGAAGGTACTTAGAATTTGACACAAACTCGAGGTCTCTTTCAAAGATTGGCTTTACATCTCAATCCGCGAGAATGTCCAAAGTACGTGATAAGGGGCAGTTTCCACAAATGTCACCTAGGATTAAGACTTCTAATAAAGGTGATATTAAGATATAACTGTTTGATGGCAGATAGACAGCCATGGGGTTTTCCTTTTATTTCATTTTGTATATTTGAGAGAAATGAAAAAAGTCTTTTTTTATTTCAAGTTTTATATTTTTCAGAAAGGGATTGCCTTTCTTTTTTTCGCAGTTTGCAAATGACTTCATTAATAAATGATGATCTCGATGACAATGGTACATCTACTGGCTTTTTATGAAAAGAATTAATGAAGTATAAGGGTTAAATATTTATTACAGCATTCTTAGAAGGTGAGAAAGCTGTTGTATTTTTTCTTTATGGAATCGCATTCATTTGAGATATAATAGAAATAGAAAGCAGCAAAATGTGATTCCTTTATTATCCTTAATCAACAGTTACAGTACATCTTAGATTTCTATTCAAGACTCCTTAAATTAGGGTTGCTACTTTTAATGACGGCATATTGATGTTATTTGATGTCTCAAAAATTTTGATAGATTTGATTTTAATTTAATTATATTGATTAGATAGTAAACAGAAAGAAAGAAGAAAAGTAATAAAAAAATGTTCATATTTACTTTATGCAATATAATAAATGATTTTATGTTAAAGGACAAGATATCTACATGCTAGGATAATTACTAAATATCTGGAAGATTAAGATTCAATCGGCAAGGTCCTTCCCCCCCCCCCCTTTTTTTTTTCTAGAATCCTGTTTTTTGGAAAAAATATTTAGATACGAATCACATACTAATTACATATGAATATTTTTTTTTATCTTCCCTACATATAAACAGGTCTTTTAAATAAAAAAAAATCATGAATGCATTTTGTTTAACATGTTATTTTTGAAGCAATCTGTTGTATTACATTATTCATTTTACAATTTATCTATCATTTTTTATATTTTTGAACTTACACTCAATTTTACTGTGGTGAAATCGGGTCCGAGACGGCAGTATATGACAATGTCAGCATGAGAGCAGATAGAAAAAGGATCTAATAATTAGGCATAAAAAAATGTGCAAAATTGCGTGGGTGGGTGGGTGGGGGGTCTGGAAAGACATCCATATAGATAAACTTAAAAAGCAAAAATATTAAATATAGATACATAAGTTAAAGAATAAAATAAAAATCGCGACTAGAGCCGTGGGAGGACCCGCAATACACACTCATCATTCAAGTTTCTCTGACCACTATACTGCATTGTCCACACTTCAAGACGGAAGTTGAATAAACTTATTATAAAAGTCAAGTATAGTAATAGTCAAATGGTTTTTTTTGTGAGTAAAATTGAATTGATTATATATATATATATATAAATTTAAACAATCAATTCAAAGTTCCAAATTGGCATGAGTTAATTTAGTTTTTAAAATTACACTGATTCGCATATAAAAGAAAAAGACAAAAGATACTTAAAATATAAATTGAAACATTTTTTTTTTCCTTTTTGCCTTGGAAAAATCAGACAGTTAAATTGGCTGAAATATCTTTTTTTTTTATTTAAAAAATGTATTTCCACAACACATGTTGAAATATAATACTGAATATCAACATCAGTGACTCGAGAATTTTGATAAACCAATGAAACAAGTTAGATAATCATTAAAATTGGATTATTTTATAAATAAAATAAAATGAATAGATTTATTTCTTCAATTGTACTTCAAGTTAACAAGTACATACCCTTAAAATCCACATGTGGTTTTGCCAATTCTTATTATAGAGCATATTTTTTCTATTTGGCAAGAAAAATAAAACTAAGTTAAATGTATCCAATAAAAGGAATAAACAGTACAGAAAGAGATGAGATCATTCATTTATATGATATGGCATGACAACACTGAAATATCGGGGTTTTTTTATAAACTTTCTCAGTTTAACGGCTAAGTAGAAGTAGTTCTGCTTATAATACGAAATAGAAAAGTTACAATATACAGCATTAATCTGCATGACGAGTACTTTTCTACGTACGTCATGGTGAGTGGAAGACATACTCGAAAGTATTGAATATGAAATGCGAACTTTACAAGGCAACTATTTATGTCACTTGCATCTACTGTGCCCTCTGTTAAGAAGAAATACAACCACCTGTTTTCCTGCTTTCGCAAAGCTGGGAAATATGAAACATTTCTTTAGGATTTTTCTAATTTACGCTACATATTTTTTGTCTAGTCATTTTATGTTTTCAATAATATATTTAAAGCAGAAAAAAATTAAAAGGTATTTTCATGCATATGAGGAATATTTTATTTTGTCGCTCTCCTAAGGGAATGAGCACCATCAAAGCCCTAGCGCATTTTCTAAATGGGAGATTGATATAAGTTAGACTGTGTCGTGTACCTTGACACAAGTGATGATACTTTTCTTGGCAACACAAGTTTATTATATTTTAAGGATTAAATAATCTATGACTATTTGCATATGCACAATTAAATTCCAATTTAAATTTAAACTCGTTTCTCGGAGTTCCCACCAACACACACTCTTACCAGTATCAGCAACACCACTCCCGTGCAACTGTTTCTCTCTCTCTCTCTCTCTTCTCTTCATCTCTTTACAATTGTGGGACCTAAACAGCTACGCTAGAGGATGACAGACTAAATTATGGATGGATTAAATCTACTATTTTATTAAAACTGAGATATTAGCGGAGATAGAATTTTTTTTTATTTTCTTTTAAAATCATTCGATGAAATCAATGGTCTCTTATTACTGTCCTCTCTTAGTATCAAAAACTTTTATGACTGGCATAGAGATACAACAGTACAGGACAGTAACATTATCAGAATTCAAATTATAGGACAAGTAGATTAGATCCGAAGTGAAGTCCTAATGACTTAGTAGTATATCGTCTCCACCAGTCATTTCATAAAAAGAAGAAAAAAATACTGATTCAGCCTATGAACTCCTTTAACCCGTTCACTCCCATGATGGATGTCTGCGACTCGGACCAATATCTAATAAGATGCTTACTATTTGCTCTCTTTTCATCGTAGTAGAGATTAAAATATCTAAATAAATAGTATGTATGAACTACAGGCGATTCACGTGCTGATTAACATGTTAAAACAAGGAGATATAAATTAAACATAGGCTTGTTCTACTCTCATCAAATTCTACATTGACCCAGAACTTTTGCTGTCACACGAATGTGAGTAACACGGTAGTCAATGTGCTAAGAAAAATGCTAATTAATTCAGAAACATAATAAAATTTTAGTCAATGGATACTTTATTATTTCAACTGGATGGACAAGCACGGCCAGGTTGTAAGCTCAAGCCTATAGAAGCCTTATAGCCAGCTCATGGAAAGCAGAGAACATAAAATCTTAGATAATAACCGAATTTTCTCAACAGTGGACAAGTTGAATTGTAAAATATCTATCACCGCAGAATTCTGGACAATGTCCAAGAGATCACCAATTAAAATGTCGACAATGCCACCCTCCCAATAAATCAGCACCTCTTCCACCCCTTCGACAGAAATCGGAAATCCGAAACGCAGTCCATCCCGGAATTTCTGGGTAGGCAGAGATTTAAATTTTCTGCAGCAGTCCGTACTGTAGAGAGAGAGAGAGAGCATATTAATAGAATGACACTGAGGCGACATCATTTATACTCGAATTAATTGCCCCAATGCGCGATCACGCATCAAATCCACTTAGCATCGAAACAGGCGAAGGCATCCAATCAGACGTAATCATCATTTCTCAACGCAACCGAAAGGGGGGGCAACCCTAGACTTTGGACATCAACGCCTCGTAAATTAGACGCACTTAACGACCGGTCTGTTTCTCGCCTACCCTCAGCCTCTTCGACTTTTCCTGATTACAGAGGTCGAGATACATATTAGCCCTGGTATCCCTCGAATGATTTGGACCTCGGGAGGACATGCTATCCTCTTATGGCCGGCTCCAGGGTAATTAGTCAGGACTCGCCTGAAATTGCAGAGAACTCTCACTCCAGTGTTTGCCCACCAGGAGAGACGGCCATAGATCTCAGTGACAGGCGTTTATGCCTTCCCCGGGAATGGGAAATGCACACACGTCTTCGTTAGCAAAGAGTCCGGCACTGGGTCTCGAGCCGGATTTCTCAGGAAAGATGGCTGGATGGCCCTCTCGGGAATCGGGCCAGACGTGGACTTCTTCGAGTGGGTTATTTCCTGCCTCCCGTTTCTTCGGCGAAAGATTGATGGTAAAGGAAACAGAGACGACAAATGGTTGGTTTCTTTTCTATAAAACAGAGCTTCTTCAATTATGGGTATTGACCCCCAAGTGGACTTGAGGAAATACATTGGTAACACCTGCTTCAACCATATATATCAGTATTGCAAAGATACAAAAAATTAATTTGGAGCGTTTGATTAAAAATGTGCATCATAAAATATATTTAATTAGTCCAAGTGTTTTTTATTTATTATTTGTAATATACGCAGTAATCTATTATTTGTTTTTGTAATATATTATTTTAATCTATAATTGTTCCATTGGCTTTCTTTATTTTCCTAAAAGTATTATAAATTCTAAAATCACAGAAAAAAATTTAAAATAAGCTTTCAAGTAAAAAAAGTCATTTTAATAAAATAATATGAAATTGCAAATGAGTACACCCACTACTATAGAGTTTTTCGCCATTTATTTATCTTAGTAAAAGAAACAGATGTATTAAAAAGATGCATTGCACCGTTAAGAAATATAAATTTACGATAAACAGTGCAGTAACACAATTAAATAAATAATAACGAGCAAAGTATATATCGCTTCAGACAGCAGGCCCTTTGAACGCTTACTTTAAGTATAATGAAGATTTGTTGATGATATTACATCATACTTGGTATTAGATTTGTTATTCTATGTAGATCTTTTGATGACATTACTTTGTTTGGCATTTCCCTAAATCTGTGATGCACACTTTATTTATTATATTCGTCTCTTTATTGTTATTCATTAGCAATGAGACTTTGTAAGGATCTTTATTTGTGTTTACAACAATATATTCCATCATAAAAAGCGTCTTTTTCTGGAGGCCTGTTGTGTTCCTAATATTTTTCTTACTATTTTAGAATTCCCCTGTTATGTAGCATAAAAATCAAGGAAAAAATCTCTCAAAAGATGGTGTTTTGCTTTAAAATCGGAAAGGCGTCACAATAAGGAAAAAAAATTAAGAATCTCTGTTTTAAGATTTATTGAAACAGGCATACGTGTTACATGATTGCAGTAGAGTAGTTATTAAAGTTCGTCGTAAAATTATTAGGTGATGCAAACCACAATAATAAACTACATAGATATATTAATACGCTTTCTACAAGCCATCTATAATCAATTCACGCATGGATTTGCGAACTCATGTAGAAATGATATTTCACCGACATTTGCTGCTACGATAGAAATTCTTCCAAAGAGATCGGCATGACAGACATCACGACATTAAAAAAATTTCGCATGTCCTCCGCATGCAATCAGAACTTTACATAAGTAGTGTAAAAATCAACTATTGAGCTGCCGAACAGATCCCTCTAACTCTTCTGGTTAGCGTTTCCAGAAGTGTTTTCCTATGTGTTTTTGCCTATTTTTGTGTTTTCTTACCTCCCTTGACATCCCCCGGGTGGACACCTCGAAATGAGGATCAGATACTTTCGGCATGGTGGTTGGATCTCGCCACCTTAGAGGTACACGAAAAGGTGGAAATCTGGCTCCTCCTATCGATACGTATCAGATACGTACTTCCTTAGGGAAGGGTTGTATAGTGACCGGTGATGGCCCTTTGGACTCAACTACAGTTCCCACCAGTCTTGCTGTTACGGCGGTCCGGTCATTCTGTATTATCTATCAAGTGTACCTTCGGACGGGTCGGAGATGCAGTGATATGACTTACCTCCCTTGACAACTTTGTATGCTATTGAACTTTGAATGTTAATTATCATTTTGAAGATACCAAAAGTTCTCAGAATATGGGATGGTAACTTCAAGTGAATTCCATTAGAAAAACAATAGAGCCGACACCAAAACTTCCACGCTGTCTTATCCCCACAGATTTTTCAAAGGTGAAAAACGAACATTTTCCGCGAAATCATTTATAGGCCAAAAGAAAATATCCAAAGATCACACGATAGATACAGTGAAAACATTAGATTTGCGTGCAGGACAAAAATTTTTAACTATTGTTCACCAACGCCATGCAGCTCTATCCAGGTCCACAAATGTTATGCGAAGTGAAGGAGATAACATCTTTATTACAGAGCATGCGAGAAAGTTTTGGGGAGACCATTTCCATTGGTTCCAAAACTCAAGATTTTCTAAAACAAAAATCTCAAGAGCCAAATATTTTGGTGATATCACAGATCTCACACTGTATACTTAGTATACGAAGTATGGAATATTTTAAAATGTTTATGTAAATGTTACGTATATGTTATGTATGTAAATGTTATGTATATATAATGTATGTAAATGTTACGTATATGTTATGTTTGTAAATGTTTATGCAAATGTTATGTATGTATATTTAAAAATGTACACGTGGTATTAGGCACAAAAACAAACATATCTCTAATAGGAAAATCGTAGAATAATATTTTAAACTTGATATGTATCGGATTTGATAATGTCAACCTTTATATTTCTTGTGAACTGATTGTTGCAACATGCACTGTACATAAAAAATTAGCTGTTTATTTTCCCACTTGTGTGAATGTTATTCAAATTTAGTCAAAACAATGATTATATCTGTCCATTCGATCGTTTGTCTTTAAAGAATGAGACAAATACAACTCTTTATTGCATTTGTTACATTTTTTTAATAAGCAATTTTTGTATACCATTCATGCATGTCTGTAAACCTTTTCATGGTATATATTAATTTTTCTTGAAAATATAATGCTTTTTCAAATATAAAATACTTAGCAATATTTTTTTTAGTGAAATATTTCATTCTTTTCATTTTTTTTATTGTGTGTGTGTCAATAAAATTTCATGTTTAAAATTCATCGAAAATCAAAAAGTTTCTTTTATGGCTTATTAAAAGTAGTATAGAAATTTTCACACTATTACAAAACAATATTTCGGAACACTCAATTTGTCAACTGAAATTAATGAATTGCTTGTGTTTTTGCAGATATAAATATATACATAAATTTGGAAATAATCCATTATACAAGTCAATGAGCTCATTGCAGTTTATTACATTTCTGATACTTGCTTTCAGGTTTTGTAAATGGTAATTAAAATAGCCAATAATTTAAAGTTAATTTAATACTATTAGTCAAATTCATTTGATATTAAATCATTAATTTTAATGATGTCGCTTTCCTGTTCAGATTAATTATGCTAGCATCATTATTCACAGCTCGCTAACTCTATATTCTATACAAAATGATATTCACCCCTTATACAGACATGATTTATTAAACCCCCGTTTTTGAACAAGAGAAGCCTCGGCACTAAGACGCGTAATTTGTTAAAAAATGTCTTTTAGAAGATCGCAAGTCTGAAGATAAGTTGTTACGCAGATTGTAGCATAAGAATGGTGATTAATGTGTCAATACGTAGCAAAGGAAGAAATCATTTTCAGAATAGACTTTTATAACTATGATTAAGTCAAGTAAAAGTTTGGAGAGAAATTGAACATGAGGTGTATCCAAGAATAATTTTATCAAGAATCATATTATATTTTAAAATATAATATGATATATTTAGCAGTAATTTTTTTTATTGCAGTTGATTTTTTATGCAATAAAGTACATTTGCCTACGGCTAGTATATAAGATTTAAAAACGATGAATCAATAAAATATTTAAAGTTTATTTTGATGCATTTGTTATCATCTTCTTTTTAAATGTTTATTATTATCCTTTTATTATGTTTTAACTGTTAAAAACATAACAAAAATTGTTTATTATGTTTTAATTGTTTTTATTGTTTTATTATGTTAAAAACATAAATTATTTTTTAAAAAAAAGGATTTAATAATAAGAGAATAGATATTGTAATCTCAAAAAATTCTACTTGGAGATTTAATATAATTTTTCTCAATAGTCAAATCGCCAAGAGACCCAAAAAATAATTTTCTTAAAGATTTTTGTCTTTGAACGCGATAGTTCAAAAATAAATCAATTTGAATTTAGCCTTTTTGCTAAATCTGCTGTGCGATCTTTGTCGACTAATCCTTGTAAAATAAATTTTTTTTAAAGATTCTTGTCTTTGAACGCGATAGTTCACAAATGAATCAATTTGAATTTTGCCTTTTTTCTAAATCTGCTATCGATCTTTGTCGATTCCTTGTTATACGACTAACATACAAGAACACGAATATTGAATGTATATTTTGGATACCGTTCTTCCGATCGATTGAAGCCAAAATTTGACAGAGACAAAATTGTAATTACAAGATCACAAACCATATTTTATTTATTTAAATCATTATATTTTTGAGATATTGAGTATACATGCATGCGAAAGTTAAGGCTGACAAATGGTCAATCTTTTGACATATTTAATTCAAAATTTGATTAAAAAATATCTACATATTAGATGCTACATATGTGTACTAAATTTTCCTATTCAGTATTCTACGTTTTATATTTACGAAGTTTACTTGTATACGGATAACTGGATAAACTTTTTCTGAGTGTATTTAATTTAAAAATTGACAAAGATTTACAAATTTATTGTCAGGACCGTATATCAGATTTCATCAGACTAACTAAAAGCGTTTTTGAGATCTATTCCGCAGACAGCCAAAAACAAAATTTCGGTCTGAATAGTGGAGATATCAAAATCTAGAGTTAGAATTTTTTGATGATTGTAATACTTTCTATTTGTATTTTTTATAAAAGAGAAAGTAAAAATAATACAAAAATAGAATGGTGCCTTAATCTTTATCGTAATGCGATGTCTCGAAATAAAAATTCGAATATTCTTTCTCCCTTTCTTTATGTGGCTAATAATAAGGAATGCCAATGGAATATAGCAACAAGAAATTGCGGAACTAATTTTATTACTATTTAATCATTTCACGAATAGATTTAAAACTTAAACCAAATCTAAATTTTATATAGATAAAGTGTATGTGTTTGAATTCCTAAATTTAGATCGCATATTATACTTCCAGAAATTTTTATATTTCTTTTTAATAATGAAATAAGAATGAACTCTGAGAAATACCTCAGATCAGAAATCAATGAATATCTTTTTTTTACGCTTATTAGAAATGAAAACCGAAATAAAATAAATTTCAAAACAATATTTACGTTTTTGTGTTCTATTCAGAAATTGGTTTTGTTTTTAATTTATCAAAATCGTAAGATTTTTTTTAGAATCTATCTATAAAATTATGAAATATGATAGAACCATTATGAAACATTCGAATATCTTTTTCTAGGATCGGTCGATCATTTTAGTCATCAAATTGGATAATAATTTAAATTCAAAAATTTCAGCCCTAATTTTTAATAACTAAACCTGAATTCGTTTTGAAAATATTTTGTCTTTTAAATCCAATCATTTACTTATTTGTTATAGAATACTAAAATGAAAATATCATTTCTTTTTTATCCAAAAGTGTTCTTTTAAAATTGATCTCAGTTGCAATGATTTATTTGCAGCAATTATTTACCGAAAGGAAATATTTATAGTAGAGATTGAAAGAAATTAAAAGTAGTAAGCTACCTTCTAGTATTTTTTGAAATTTGAATAATTTTTTCCAGCTTGAAAAATCAAAACATTTCGAGAATTAAATTTTTTTTTTAAATTTCTTTCTCTATTTCTCTCTTCAAATTTCAGAACTTACTATAGCTGATTATTTACTACATTTTGAAATATTGTTTTAGAACGACTGGCAAACCTAACAGGATAGTTTAATTGTCATAAACGTTAAAAAAATGAGTTTCATTTCGATTTTGGATTGTCCAGTTTTGCTTCATTAATTCTTTTGAAACTTTTAACTGAGAATTCATTTCAAACAAATAATTTACACTTTCTATTTGTTGAATAATGATTGATTGAGAATCATTATTTATTATTCAGTCTTTCCATGCTACTTTAAGATTCACTATTCACGTATGAAACACCTAAAAAGTGTTATAAAAACGAAAATATAAAACGATTAAATTTAATCTACTGATTTCTTTAAAAGTTCACTACAATTAATATTTTATTAAATACCTGGAACTTAGAACTTTTTAATGTGTTGTAAATTCAGTAAAATTACATTTTATATAGCTTCAATTATAACGCTCGTAAAAAAAAATTTGTGTGGGTTTTTTTAACACAGCACCAACGCTATTACGGTATGATTTGATGTCAATATTTGGCTTCTGTTTATGCAAAAATGTCGCCACCATTTGGTGGCAATCTATAAATATTTTTACTTGGAGACGACTATAACCGCATTAACTGAAAAGTACCAAATTTTGTATTTTAAAACCAGAGGGAGGGGTCACTCTGAAAAGTTCTCGCATAATCTCTAATAAATGCTTCTTCTGTATTATTAACCATATGTCACTGATGAACAATAGTTAAACTGATCTTTGAAAAAAATTTTAATCACTAGATCGCTGAAAATATACATATACCAGAAACCTTTTTCCAAAGTGCCATTCTTTCTGATCATTTAAAATCAAAATCTGACATAAAATTACTAGTCACAAAATCACATACTAAATCTCAAATATTTGAATCGTTAAGTTTTCGAGCTATCGCGCTTACACGTTTGTGAAAGTCGATATCTATAGTTGGTTAAGCCTTTCAAAGATTTAATTTCAAGTTTGATGCATATTATGCTTTTGATGGTAAATCTATGTACCATATTTTATCTATTTATCTCTCTTCGGTGTGAAGTTATCATGTTAACTCAGATAACCGGATAGACAGACTTTCTCGGAATGGATTCCGTCCAAAATTTGATAGAAAATAACAAATCTGTTAAACAAACCATATTCTGATTTTATCGTTGTAGTTCAAAGCATTTTTGAACCATCGTATTCACAGACAAACCGGCATTATTCCAGAAAAATTTGCGAAATGTGAAATGTGTGTTTGAAATGTGAAGATACTTTAAACTCTCGAATATGCATTTTTTTTTAACAATTATAATACTTTCTCTTGGTACACTTTTTGTAAGAGAAAATAAAAATTAATAGTAAATAAATATAATTTCAAAAATATCTTTTGTAAAAACCTACTACGACTTCATTTCAGATATCTGAAAATATATGTTTTAACAGACACTATATAAAATCCTTGTTCATTAGATTTTATCTCAGAAAAAAATGTAAAACTAAATTTTGAGTATCATATTTCCTTTTTTTTATGACCTTATTTATTTATTTATTATTTTTTGGTGTTTGTATTTTCTTATATGTGAAATTTTACAAAGAAAAAATTCTGCAATTTTCAAAAAAATTTAACCTCCGGACTGACAAATCATCATATTTTAGTGTCCAATATATCCTTCTCTAAACGCAATTTTTTGAATTCTGTTTGTATTAATTTGTCTGTACATATGTATATGAACATTAAATTTCAAAGACTTAACAAGTTTGATAGATAAATTTCATTATATTTTCTTTTTTTTTTTCAAACAGTAAATCATCAATAAATTTTGAATGAAATACATAAAAAAGAAGTTATACTTTTCTATGCTTGATTTTCACATTCATTCTATGCAAGCAAATGAAATAGTGACATATTTATTACGTTTATTAACATGGTAATGTTTAAAAATTGGTCACATTCCGTAGACCACGTAATGTAAAAATTATCCAAAATATTGTGTACATCAAAATCTTCTTGAGTTGCCAGAGATGGTAGATGAATTATTCTTCGGGTAATAAATTCTCTTTGAGAACAAAATTTTTATTACTGTTTTAATTAAAATTGAGTCAAAATTTTAAAGTTTTTTTCTGAATAGTTTCAGTGCGTATTATTGCACAAAAATCCTTTTTAGCCTATTAACTGGGTATGACGAAATATTTCAATGTAAAACGAGCGGAATATAAGTTAATTACCAGGTTAACAGTTTAAAATGAAAAGTAGTAGCTTTTCAGCCGGACCAATTTTATTTCCGTACAGTACTTTTTCCTCATTAATTTTAGTGAATTTTTAAAAATGTTTTTAAGTATATTTTTCAACAATGTTTTTCATTATTTTATCTAGCCCTCGTACGTATTTCTTTTGTGTACAAAAGTAAGTGTTAAAATATATTTAAAAAATGAACAAGCAGTCAAAAGCATAATACGATGCTTCAAACTATAGTTTGAACTTCTCCTCTCCGTCTTTTTTTTTTATTTGCTTTGAAATTTACTTTAAAAAAATTGACATGCATTTCTTTTAATTATTGCAATTATCGTTCTTTTATTTATTTATTCAAGTTTTTTTAACCCGTTAATTCCTGATCTTTTCCTTTCATTTTTGTCTCATTTTATTCTTATTTCTTACACTGTATTGACATCAGATTTCCTTTCTTCTAAAACATGTTTGAAATATTTATTTATTAATTCCTGACTTACAATTTTAAAACTTTTCCACCTTTTAACCCTTCAAAATCTTTAATGAAATAAACTTGTTTTGAAACAGACGCTGAAATAACGATATATGTGAAAACAAGTAAATATTCACGATAAATATTTCTTATTTTTTATAATACTGTATTTATTTCTTTTCTTGATATTTATATCCCTTTTTTTTCTTATCAGATTTTACTTATATGATTAATTGCTTTTTACTCATTTGTGAAGAAGAACTTATCCACAATTCTCAGAAATAAGATAAAAAATTATTTTCCAAACTCTAATCGCCTTATAAAAATGCAAAATCCTATTTCTTTGAATGCTATATTTTAACAAAACGAATGCTTTTAAAAAGCAATATGATTTAAGAAGCGATCTTTTTTTTAAAAAATCCCTTCACTTGTCAGATTTATAGAATAAAAAATATTCCATTATCAGAAAATCTTATTAATTCTTTTTCACTCTTAAAAGGCTAGTGACGATTATAAATCCTTCAATCTTAAGAATATTTTTTTAGAAAGTTAAATTCTAGGACATTTAACAGCAAATCAAATAAAATTCTAAGCCGATTTCACTTAATTCGGCGTTCGAACTGAGTCTTATCGCTCCATTCTCATAATGTGGCGGCGTTATCTTGTTAATACTGTTTAATTCCATCATTATTGATTCTTTCAAGTCTTTGCATCCTTTTATCTTATTCTGAAACTCGTTTTATTTTTCCAGCCATGCTTTCAGATGACGAAAGCCGGTTGGGAAGGAGACTAGCGCCATCTGTTGAACATCTCCAAAACGACTCAAGGTCTTCAGATCTAATTCTTGATGGCAAGAATAAGTTTAGATTTAAAAATGTGAAATAATTTTTTCAGTTTTTTTATCAACAGATGCTGAAGATTTTCTTTGTCTGTTATATTTTACGAATATTAATTTAACTTTTTAAAGAAGAATTCTTCATATTTCACGAAGATATATTCTTAACGAAAGAAAAAGGCAAACTGTAAAATTGATAATAATAACTGTACAAGTTATTTTAAAAGAATGACCAAAGTATATATACACATATAAGAAATATTTTTGAATGTTAATTATTTTACACTAATTATTTTACACATACGTAATTTAATTATTCCTTCACTCGTGCATTCGGTGTCCATTTATTTCTGTGTTGAATTGTAATTGTGATGAATTATTTAAGACTTCAATTGTCTATTGCATTAGTGTTATTTAGAAAGTATTACTTATTATTATTCTTTTGTTCTCAGAATGAAAAATTCTTTCTGGAATTTCGTGTTATAAAAGAAAAATATGAATACATATTATTAATTTTTTAAAAACAATTTGTAAACTTAAAACACTTAACTAAATATTTTGAACTTATAACTCTACAATGTACGATGCATTTCATTAAAATATTGAAATTTGTATTGCATTAATGTTATATAAGCACTTAATTTGATAAAAGCTTATCATTTTTTTTCTCAAAGATTGTTAAATAACTAATGATTAAAACGAATTAAACGAGTGTGAAGTATTCCTCATATGTTTAAATGCAAATTTATTCGTTGAATAAAATTAAATAAACTAATCATTTCTGTCTAAATTTTTTATATCTTTTTTATTAGAAGTAAAAGAAAAAAATTCGAACACAACAAAAAATATTTACATTGTTTAGAAGTTTCATGCTTTATTTGAATTAGACTTATTAGAGACTAACTTTCCGTAGAAATACTTTTATATTAATGAATATAAAAGTATTTCTACTCAAAGTTAGTCTCTTATTTTCCATACAATGCTCTCGTTAAAGATTTGAATGTGTTTTAAAGTTCCTAAATTTTTATTTTGCACCTTTTATGAATAAAATTTTAATCGTTAGAGTAGCAAAATTGCTTTTAAATTATTCATATGTTCTATTTTTTATTTTTACAAATGTAAAGAAAATATTTCAAAAATACGAGTTTTAAAAAGTGGTATCTTTATTGTTGAATTATTAATATGTAATATCGATATCTCAGTTTAAAGAATATTGAATAAAGATTAGATAATTGCATAAGATAGTCTGAAAAATATTGATTTTTTTTTTGGGGGGGGGGGGGTAATTGATGACAAGATAATTTCTAAGACGTTACGCTATAATTTAGTTGTTCTCTTTCTGCATTCAATAAAAGACAATTACACAGATTAATTTTGGTCTTTGAATGATGCCAACAAAATAAGCTTGATGTTGAAACTTGAAAAAAATTAAAAACTCTTCCAATTATTGAAATAAAATTTTAAATAAAAATCTAATAAAATGCATTTATAAAATTAAGAAAAGTAGTTCTCAGTTTTGAATAATCGATTTCATACAATATTAAATTCAGCTTTTTCCCCTACAAAATGAATCAAAAATTTCCCTTATTCGGCGTTTAAAATTAATAAATGAATATGAAATTCTCTCTAATGTTTTCTATTGTCTGGAAAGATAATTCACCAAATGTTATACTATATTTGAAGTTGAAAAACTGGAAACAAAACAGAACATTTTAAAGCAAAAATGAAATTCTTTGCTACCCACAAGATTATAAGAACGCATGAATTATACCATAAATTATTTGCAAAACTTTATATGAATAGAATTTGATCGAAGAAATAATTTTTTTAAATTAATAAAGCTTGAAAAATTCGCTCAATTTTTCATGAAAGATAATCACATTCATTTGTTTTTTTAAGCTGAAATTTTTAACCAAATACCCCCCCCCCATACATTTCTTATATTTTTTATATTTTTCAATGCAAATTATGCAGTTAGTTGGGTTGAAATTAAAAAAAAACATGATAAATCATTTTCAAAAATTATGAAGTAAATTGAAAGAGTAATTAAAGATAAATAGAAAGAGGTGGTTTCCCCAACTTATCGAGTTATAATGATTATTTTTTTCAAATAATTAATTGTCATCAGCGTTTCTGGACATTCAAAAAACCATTTTATTAGAAAAAATAAAATAATGGAAGAAAAATTTTTTTAATCCTCTTATAACTTCCTGAATTATTTCGAATTAAAAAATTGGATGTAGTATATTCTACTTGAATTTCTTATAAGCTTCTAATTTATAAAATCCTTTGAAATGTATAGTCTAAATTGAAATTAAATATGAGTTATACAGTAAAATGTCCTTTAAAAATTTACATTTTTTTGTCTTATCTACTTTTATGATCCAATACTCTTTTTTAATTTGGTAATTTTGATAAATTTTAATGACAACTTTGAATCACAAAGTTGAAATAAGAGTGGGAGATAAATTTTAATGAAATAAGAGTGGGATTAATATGAAATAAGAGATAAATTTTAATGACAACTCAGATTCATGTTAATCATAAATCAAATGTTACAAAATGTGATTTATGTTACATCATAAAAAAATTGATATGTACTTATTTTACATATATGAATGTATATAATTTTTGGGATATTCGAATATATTCTTTTCTTAATTTTATTTTAATGATTTGTATAAATAAATTTATTTTTTAAGAATTAAAGGTTTATTTCTAACTGTATAGAATTGAATGTAGTAAAATATTCGTAAAGAGAACAATACAAATATAAATAAATAAATAAAAACTGAAAACAAAGGCAATATTCCCCTTTATTGTGTCTGGTAACTTTAACATTAAAATATATAGGAATTAAAAATATTTATAAAATTTTTATTCAACATGAATAGAACGCATAAAAAAAGATGTTTATAAAAATATTTTTCATGGAATTTCGAAACACGGAAAGAAAATCGAAAGTATATTTAAGAATTTTGATACAAATATCTCATGTGGTTTATGTTATATATTTGAACTCAACCATACATAATCTGCTCTTATTAAGCAAAAATAATTTCCAGATTTTCAAAAGGATTCGCATTTATAGTGCTATACATATACACAAGAAAATAACAATGATTTCTTTATTTTAGATATAAAAAAAGTAATAAATAGAAAAATATAGGAAATAAGAGTGGGATTTCGTTACATTATATCCTAATTTATAACATCTACGTGATAAATCGAATTCATTAATTTGATTAACTACATGAATGTTAATGAATGTCACGAATGTATTTATTTATTTATTTTCTTTTGCAATTTCATTTCACTGATGTTTTTTTTTTTTTTTTTTTTTTTTTTTGTCCAGCCTTATTACTTAGCAGGCAATTATTTTCAAGAAATTCCAATATTTCATTTAATTTGCCCACAAATTATGTTCCTTTTTCAAAAAACACTGTTAATTGTGCAACCGCCACGATTATTAGCTTGAAATTTATACTTTTTTTTTTTACCTCTACTTTCTTTTTGTGGCTTATTATTGTTATTGTTATTATTATTATAATTTTGTCCAAAATAAATCGACATCTTGTGTGATGTTTAATACACTGATCTGATAAGTGGGTTTCTGTGTCGCTCAATTCATATTTAACAGCACCGCATTATAATAATCCTATTATGAAGCCAACAACATACGTACAAGTAATGATTTCTTTCATTAATATGAATTAATGGAATAGAAGGTTTTATTTTTTCTTCTATCACATGAAAAAACATTAAACATTCAGACAATATTTACTTTTGTATTTTTCGTCTCATTAGATTCTATAAGAAGCCTGTTTATGTCATCTCAAATTGTACTTACTTACTTTCAAGATATTTTACACCTAGTTTTCATTATTATTATTATGCTTTTATTTGAGAAAAATTCGTTGACATTTTACCCGTTTAAAGTTTTAAAAGGATTTCATTTTCAGTTTTATTTAAATGGATTTAGTAGATTGGTCGATTGCTTGTGGATTAGATTTGTAAAAAATGGTTGAAACCAGCATGAAGGATCTATTCGAAACTTTCTCCCTTTCTTCTTAAGAAAGGTTTTGTCATCACTCCTTCCCGCGAAAAAATTAAAGAACTTGAGCATAATGAGTGTTCAAAATTTCAGTTCCAAAATCTCGCACGTGAATGTTTTATGCTTCGTAGTGTAATGAACTAATCCGAAGATGTGTTTTGGACACTTTTTTTTTTTTTTTTTGCCTATCGATTTAAATTAGAATTTTTTCAAATAATTTAATTAGAATTTTAATTAGAATTTTTTCAATTGATTAAATTAGAGTTTAAATTATAATTTTTCACATGATTAAATTAGAATTTAAATTAGATTTTTTTTCACATGATTAAATTGGAATTTTTTCATATTTCTTTCACACAACTTTTGCTATAAGATTAGATAGCAAATTTCATTTATCTATGATGTTGTTTTTGAGTTATTATATTTACGTGTATACGGATACATAAACGGATAGCGGAGAATCCATTGACATATTTGGTTGAAAATTTCAATGGAATTTGTATTTTTGACGATAAAACCTTGCCCAAATTATATTCAGTTAGCTAAATATGTTTTGAAGGCTCTTTTATTCTGGGACTCGGATTGATAGGTGAATTTTCTGTGACTGTATTTCGTTCAAAATTTGACAGAAATCTGAAAATTTGGTGTGAAGATTTCATTTGTTTAGCTCAAAATGTTTTTAATTATTGTGCTCACAGACAGACACAATTCCGAAAGAGGGTTTTTCGAACTTATGGAGTTCTAAAACATGGAAATTCGTCATAATTTCAGTTCAATTTTTTTTATGTTTATAATACTTCTCTTTACCAGATAGATAGAAAAAAAATGGGAAATTTAATCCTTTCTGCAATTTTTTTAATGAATTTGGCACTTTTTTTTTACGGAGATTTCATTAAAGTTATAAAAAAAATAAAAGAAAATTGTTGAATTAAAGCCTCTATCTTGTGAAAGCAACCTTGAAGCAAGAAGATTTAAGCAAGAGATTAATAGAATTAATTTACATTTAAAGAATTCGTAATATTTATTAAATTTACCATCTTATTTATAATCAGTAAAAAAAAAAATATGGCTGTTTTATTAAATTGCAATGAATACGACTCTTTAAGAATCGCAATCTTAAAAAAAATTGGCAAATGCAAGAATTTCTTGTTTCTTTAAAACTATAATTAGCAAAGTCTTATGTGAAAATAAAAGCATCGTAAGATTACTACTTTTAGATGACGCATATAAATAGTATTAAAGTAATGAGATTAGCATTTATGAATTTCTTCTGAATTAACGGATTTTTTTTATTCACTTGAATATGCAAAAACATGAATAAAATATAATTTCAAATTCTAAAGCAAAGAATTTGCTACTTTTTATTAAAATAAATACGAATGCTTTAATATTATTTCAGAAAAAATGATATAAAATCAAACAAACTTATTCAAATTTTTTTAAAATAAATTACACAAGAATTACAGCAAAATGCTATAAGCCAAGGATATGATTGGTCAAAAGATAATTATTCTTTACACAATGAATTTTTTTTCAGTTTTAGAAACTTAAGTAGAAAGAAAGGGACATCTAATGCATTAATTTGTTTATTTTTCTTTTCTAAAATAGTTGTTAAAAGATTATGTTATTGTAAGACGCTTCTTAGGTCGGGAAAAAAAAATTTCCAAAATATCTCGTTAGACAATCAAATTGAATGAAATTTAAATTTTGATTAGAAACTTTTACAGCAGTTAAGTAAACACTTTAAAATGATTTAAACAGAAATGCTTCTTTCATCATATCTCGAGATATATTGGTTCTTTTTTTTTTTTAACAAAATCTGATAATCCATATTTTCCATCAAATGCTCAACTGATTACCGACAAAATGTAATTGAATTCAAAAAGTGCATTTTAAATTAATAAAATTTAAAAGTTTAATAAACCAGGATTTAAAAAAAACGTGGGGGTTCAAATTCAATTTCATTACAAATTACTTACAGTCGAATTTAAAAAGAATACTATTACGTGAATCGTAATAGCTGTTTAATATTAATTTTCCCCTCAGAGTGATTTACTTGAAATTGTTATTAATTGAAAGTTAAACGAGATTTTGACGATTATTCAAAAAAAATATATATATATTATTGCACAAAAATATTTTCACCACAATTTATTAATTTCAAAAAATGTCTTTTTAATCATATCATTTTACTCATCAAAATTCTTTGTAAAATTCTATGTATTCTATAAAATTCTATGTATTCTGTACGCAGATTCTATGTAATTTTTTTATCTGAATTTTGATAGTTTCTTTTAAATAGTTTTTGCGACCATACTTTTATTTCAACAATACTTCTAATGCTGCAAAGAAATTCGAATGATTATTATTTCATCAAATCATTTAATTCCTTCTTTGATGGTTACCAAATATTTAATAGTGTGATTTATTTCGTTTTTGAAGATAAGAGAGAAAGAAATTTTTTTATTATCTAAGAGATTTATATACAGAATCACAAAAGAAAATACCAATGTCATGTAAGACAACACGCAATTAGAAGAGTGATTTCCCAGACAATTAAAACTTCAATTGCATTATTATTTCTCGAGATTCGATTCCAATAGAAATTTTCATATACACAATAAACAAAACAAATATGAGAATCTAAAAATAAGGCGTTTTTAATCTCTATCACAGTTCGACGTTTAATATTTTGTCTATAAAATCATGAATATCAAGTTATGCAATAAGAGATATAATGGAAATATTTAGAAAGTCAATATTTTCATTGAATTCTCTGTTCATGAAAGGCGATTTAATTAGTAAATAATAAAATCATAAAATCATAAATGATATAACAAAAAATAGATATGCTTTTATATCCATTATATTAAAAAATTATAATTGTTTTGTGACCCAACATAGTTAGTTCATATCAGCATTGCTACATCATTATTCAGCCATTTATAATAATTATCGCATAAAAAACTATAGAGAAATTATCACTACAAAAACGATACTTAAAAAAAAGAATTTAAAAAATTCTCAGCTTTCTTTAAGATTCAGTTTTACTTACATTAACTATACTGCTTGGTCATCTCCACATGCTGAAATTAATATATATATATATATATATCTTGAAATTTTAGATTATCATTCATGCTTTTTCTTTTTAATTTTAACCTTCACAATAAGCAATATCCACTTTTAAATTCTTCCTGTCTAATGTTTTATAACATTTTTATGTACTTTTCTTGAGTTTATTTACCTATATTTGACGCAGTCTTCCAAATAGTGATTTCAGAGTAGTAAATTCCAGCAGTTAAAGCCTAACCTTTCTTGTTTCTCTACATTCTCTATCGATCTGGTAATTGCAAGATTTTCCTATAGCGGCGCATTTTTATGAAATTTCCGCCAAAACTCATACAATTTGTATATAATTGTTTATGGATGATACTGATTTTGAATCTTATATTTAAAAAATAAAACATTAAAAATTTTTATTGTTTCTATCTTTTTCTTCAGAATTCTTGGCAACTGAATTTCCCAATTCTAGTTTACTAAACAAATGGTAATTGGAGGAATAAATATGTGATTTCAATAAAAATTAGCAAATAATTTATGAGAATACAATTTTATTACTTGAATATCTTACTATTATGGTGAAATTCTCATTTTTAGAATAAAAAAGCTTCTTCCCCACTCCACCTCAAAAAAAAAAAAAAAAAAAAAAAAAGATGAGCAAGTTGAAATTTTTTTTTCATGTCGATAGTTTTGTAATGCGAGACAAATAAATCCGGAAAAAAGAAACAGAAATAAAAGGGAAAAAGGCAAACAGTCTTCTCTGAAGTCGGTTCTTAATCTTAAAACAGAAGTATTTTTTTTTATTTATTTTTTAAAGAATAATCTTCCCATTATAATTTTATCTATCACTAAAATCTTGGAAGTAAAAAAATTATTATTATTATTATTATTATTTTGCAGAAAACTTTAAAAAAGAAAAAATTAAAGCAAATGAGTAAAATAATACATTATTCTTGGACACTTGTCTTTAAAGATTGTTTCGGGTATTTTTTTCTATTTTTAAAGAAAGAATTCAGAAAAACTATAACCCTAATATATTGAAATTATTTGATATCAAATAGTTTTCAAGGGTCCTATAAATTCTAATAAATGTATCTGAGCGTGGAACTAAGATTTGTAAATTTGAATTCACACAAGCGAAAAAACTACACATGTCTGAGGCATCCAGAATGGTGTGAATGAACATCATAGATACAATACTGGTAGGAAAGTACGGAGTACAAACGATCACCACCGACCACAGTGAACCCTGGAGGTATATTATGTCATCAAAGTGGAGGTAACTCAATGCCTTACCATTTCTTTACACACTAAGAGAATGAAAACCCATTTTTTTACATTGCACTTTATAATCCCTTCCTGTTAGTGGTAGTGGGGAGATTATCCAACAACTAACCATGTCGCTTTTCTTAAGTATCTAGGGTAGTTGAATGAACGTCATCGCTACAATCCAGAGGCGAAAACTTTGGTTGAATTCAAATGGCCGTCAATGCCCAACCCCATCCTTGGAAGGTAATTCCCATTATTGGAATGCAGTTAACTTAATGTCACTCTATTTTTACCTCTACCACGAAAGAAAATCTCCCTAATTGTTCAACAGCTTTCCATCCACGTGCTCATGGTGCTTCTATTGGAATTAACCATTATTTAAGTCACATCATTTAACTAATTTTATATTTTAAAAAATAATTACATTGGTAGGAAGGCTGCATATACAGGAATAAAATCACAAAAATTTAATTATTAATGGGAAATGGTGAATAAAAAAATTGAATTTGTCTTAATTTATTTCAGAAGTACTTTGTTAATTTCTTAAAATAGAAAACCAAAATGACACAAATTAAATGTCCACGCCCCGAATATAATTATTTAACTGACTTGGTCGTGTTTCGCTATATATGAATTGAATTGTCGTATTTTTAACATTAAATATTGAAATCGAATTCTCCTTAGGTATTCAAAATTCCTTGCAAAGAATGCATGAAAACCTCATGTATTCTGTGAACACTAATTTCACTCAAAATAAAGCACATGCTTAAAACAAAAAGTGTCATCTACATAAATAACAGCGAAAATTGAAAAGTTTAATGATTATGGAGGGAAAGCAACTTGAATACCATTATGTTAAAAATATTTTGACACTTATTTGAATAACATAGCTTAGTCTCTTTGAATATGGGCATTTATAAGAGATCAATTTAGTTCACATTTCAGTACATAAATAAAAAATAAACTGATTTTCGTTTAATTATTTTAGTAATTTTGTGAAAAATATGCAAGTTTTTATTTATTTTTTAATATATATATCATGAAAAAAATAATTAAATAATAAAATTCTTGAAAAATTATCCATATCTATTAGCTAATGATTCCCTTGTTTATATTAAAAACAAAGCGTTTAATTGTTATAGAGAAATGTTAGCAAATAACTCTCTTCAAACAAACGCGAAATTAAAAATAATTATTTTTACAAGATTTGCTGAATGAAATACGATATAATTAATTTAATGAATAATTAATATAACATATACCATAAATAAGCGTTGGTTATATAATTTAACTTATTTAATAATGATTTTAATAATTCAATACAAACATGTTGTAACCCTAATATATTATAATTCATAGAGTCTGTATTTTTTTAAGAAATTTATTTATTTTATAACTAGGCTAACAACTTTCTACCGGCTGCCCCTTCAACTCAATGGACTTGGGCAGCTAATTGTCTGCATAGTCGGAAATCCGTAAATACCTTTGATTTAATTATTTATTTGAATTCTAATTGACACATCTTTTATGGGAAGTTAATTGTTATTTCAATCCATATAAGAAACCAAATTATTCTTCTACTACTATTGTGGCAAAAGAGAATTGTTTTTTTAAACACTACATGGGCAAACAAAATTAAATTTTAAAAATTCTGTAATTTCAATTAGATTAGACATTTCATGAATAAATGTTTTTTTTAAAGATCTCTTAGATTTTTTTTAACGTTTTATAAATAATTATATATTTTATTATTTAACGAATTTAAACTCTCATTATGAAAGAGACTGCCTTAACAAACTCTTAGGCAATTTTCGGCAACTCTAAAACAATGGTCCGTCCTGAATTGCTAACCACGAGAGTCGTTAAAATTCAGCGCCCTCTAAAATTAGCCTCCAACAGCCCTTTCCCAGTGGGCACTTTGTCCCACAAATACCGTAAAATGAACCTTCGCCCCCGTATTTAACTTAAACAATCTCACTTCGAAAAGGAGTCTCAAACGATTCCGCCTGAGCTGTCACCCCTTTCCCACAACCGGACCAAACGATCCGGAAAAGCGCGGCGGGGTGGACCAGAAACTTGGCGAACAATAACGCAAGACAAATCTCTACTCTAGTATAGTCTGACATATTTACGTAACTCGCTTGTATTCTCTCCTCTCTGACCAACCAGACGAATGACAACCATCGTTAGAGTAACGTTCCATACATTCTTCGCCAGGGCTCATCACTCAACGGAAAGGGTCAAAGGTCGAAAACAAGTGTCAAGATAATTGCGGGTGCCCCCTTGAGACGGACCCCTCGTTTGCGGGGTCGACGAGGGGTCCAGCCACCGTTCCAGTATTAGCTAAATAAAAAGAATGAATATATTTATTAAAAAAAAAAAGAAACAGAAAAGAGAGAAAGAATGAAAGGAAAAAGAAAAAGAACGTTGGAAATTGTGGGTATTACTATGCACATAAGTAATAGCGGCGCAATTAAATGCGAGTTTATTAACATTTGGAGCTCGTTAAACAGGTATTTAGTAATCAAAACTTGAAGTGAGTAGCGCCCGTCACTTTTGATCGATGCCCTGGAAATTTTGGATGGGTGACAATATTCGTAGCATCGCATTATTCCATCGTCCTCTAAAAAAATGAAAGGACATTTCCCACGTTTAAAATTTCTAGGTAATCTACCTATGCATGGACACGTATTCTTAGGATGACCTTCAGAAATACTCTCATTTTCATTTTTAATAATAAAAAATTCAAAAGAAAAAAAAAATAAAGCATTAAAAAATAAAATGAGTTATTGGTCACTAAAAAAGTTGATATAAAGTTGCATTAGAAATCTATTATCTAGCTCTAGTGATCATCATCGCAATTTCGAATAATCGGTGGTTGAGCTTATGCGGAGGATTGTCTCCAGACTACTAAATAATTCAAGTGTGTCAGATATCTCAATCCTATTTTCAGGCTTGGAAGATTTCTTTCAAAGATGGGAAACTTCAGTTTACCGTTTCTTTGTTTTGATCTAGTTGCTTAAATTGGTAGACTGTGAGATATATCTTTTGATTATGCAAACTGCAAAATTTTCAAAAACGTTGATTTTTAAGCAACAAAGGAAACACAAAGTTTTCTTTTTAGAAAAGTGACGTTTGAATAATTTATTCAATTTTCCTTTAATTTTAATAAGATTTCGTTTTGAAACAATTTGTGGATGTCGTCATAATTTTTAACCGTAATCAAATTATGAGAGCAAAATTAAGTTGGCAACCTACTGTATGAAAATCTACATTAAGCCATGTTTAAAGTCTATTAAGTTCGTGCAATGCTTGATAGAGACTGGTTTTGAACATGCTATTCTCTGTTCCCAAAGCCACATGTTCATCTCTGAGCTATCATGATTTAAATGCTGCTTTAAACCATGGCTTTAGATCATTCAGTTACGAATGAGATTCAAAATGAATATTTCTGACACCAATTATTGACAATTTTTCTATTTATAAAGCAGGATAACTAACATTTTACGAGAAAAAAAAATGCAAATTCCAAACAAATTTTCGATAATTTTCAGTAAAATTGCCCACTTGTTAAAAGCATAACTAATAGTTTATAAGTTTGAATTTTCTGTAAAAAAATGAGTTTATCCATGATAGAATATGTTACAGAAAATAAAAATAATTAATTAAAATAACAAAATTCTGCAGAAGAGAATAGTGATTTAAACTGGGAGAAGAAGCTGGTATTTTATTTTCAGACTCCAGTAATCTTTCTTCTTTTAAATTGGTGAGGCAGAATTTTATTCTAAGTAGTTAAATGGTGGAGTTAGGATTTCTTATATACTGAAATATTAGATCCTTTCAGAGTATCATTTAATCCTCTTGCATATAGTCTAGTACTTGGACTGAAAAAATCGAATCTATAATAGAAATTTAGAGTGTCAAAATGAAATATTCACGTCTAGTTTATCTTTACAAAACTTGCAAGTTGTCGAATACTCAACTTGGATAGGACAATCTAATTTGGATTGTTTTAGTCTAAACTTTAATTTAGGCACATTTTCGTTTAATTCAAAATTTATTTTTAAAAAGTGTAGGATTTTTTTTTTTTATGTTTAGTAAGTTGAAGGTATTACAATTGGATATGAAAAAAAAATTTCGAAGAGGCAGAGGCTGTAAAATAATATTTGTAAAAATGTTTTGAAGAAAAGTAAAATACATAGAACAATTGAAAATTATTAGCATTCAAACTTTACCATCTATTTTATTGTAGTTTTTTTATCCAAATATTAAACTCAGAATTTTCTAACTTAATTCATTTTTCTGACCAAACTGGATACGATTTCGAATTTTTACTAAAACCTCTTTTTTTTTAAATTTGTTTTGAAATAATGCAAAGAAGATCTTGCGCTTCTGAATTTAGATCAGTTGACTAGAACTAAGTGAACAAGGGAACTTCTATAAACTATCGATAAGAGATTATGTATTTAGTCATATGCGCATCATTTTCCTAACACAGATTACAATTTTAAACGACAAAAACACAATCATTCATTTTTTTGCATTTGATCATTGTTTTTGACGAACATTGATTATCTATGAATTATTTGCTTTAAAACTTTTATTTTTTAGTGTTTTTACAGAACTTGTTAATGTGTATTTCTGTATTCTTATTCTTGTTCATAAATATGTGTCAAACAAAATAAACAAACAATTGTGTTTGTGGGCGATTGAGTTTGTTTGTCGAACTTATTTTAATCATGTTAGAATTGTAAATAACAGTCATATTTAGTAGTATACCAACGAAATGGTAAGGGCTTTAGATTCACAATGGCAAATTTGACATTCACCAGATTCACAGAATCTTTGATGGGCTCGGGATCTTTCTCATCTGCTCCTGAACAATGACTATACCACCAGATAAACATCGAGCGTTATTTTAGAATCATAATGAGCGTCATGACAGAATAAATTTTTTCGCATTATCTCATACTTAAAAAAAGAATGTGAAAACTCAAAAAGAGAAAAGAAACACATTTTTTAACAATGACCAAAGATCCTCTGTGAGTTGGCCTGATATGATGAAGATCTTGAACTGCCAAGATCAAGATTTTCGCTAAGCTGCTTTCGTTAGATTATGTTGTTTAGAGGCAAACTACACGTTATATTCAACTGTTCCTACCTTGTTTTTTGAGACTAAATAAAAACCTATTTTATCATCAGGTATGTCAATGAAAATAAGTTAATTAATTTTGTAATTGGGAAATTAAATCCATTTTTTAAATCAAATTCCGAACAAAAAAATATTTTGACATAATTTTATTTTCACTCTTTTTATTATTATTATTATTATTGCTACTTTTATATAAGGAATTAAAGAAGTAAAATCTATTAACATCATCAAACGAAAATATTTCGGACTGCTCAAAAGTTGATTTTTTTAGTCAAAATTAGATCAAGCTTACTAGTACCTAGTTTTTATACATTACTTTGTTAAAAAATTACTTAAAAAATTAATGTGATTGATTTATTTCATTGATTTTTCAGTAATTTCAATTACACTTATTGGAAATTATGAATATACATGGTTGTTGTTTGATATTCAATGTCATTTTTTGAAAATTAAAATGTTAATCTCTTATTATTTTGACGATTCTTTAAGGTAAAACTACTCCCCATAATTTTAATTTATTTCTAACCTTAAACTGATTTTTCAGACTAATAGAAAAAAAAATCATTAGCATTCGATTCATGTACAATAAATACACTTATAGACATCAATTACTGACAAAAAAAATCTACATTTTTTTTTATTGCGCAATTTTCTAACAGCATTTATATTTTTTATTATAATTTTGAAAAATTTTGCCCAAATATTTTAAACTTTTATAATTAAATTTATTGTCAGGCTACGTAATGTGTTCTAATTTGACTTTACCAATGTCTATTTTGAAATTACATAACTGGTTATTTTAAATGATGTAAATTTAAGTTCTTGGGCAATTGGTGGGGTATGATATAGTCAGTATCCTATTTCCAAACGTAAAACTCCAAGTGCATTACCATTTATATTATAATGGTCCTTGGCATGGATCAGACAAGACTCGGAAATTGTCCCATAACAGAGATCCTACCATTACTGCTGCTTCTATAGATTATCTACAATAAAATAGTTTTTGAGCATACTTACTGGTTACTAAATTCTACAATACACTCAAATTATTGCCCCTTTAAGTTGGAGCAATGTTATAAGATTAAGAGATTACTTTACATCATAATTATCATCAATTATGAGATAAAATTATAAGATCCTGCCTTAGAGATTCAACCATAAGACTACCGCATACCTTTTTACCTGCATTCAGAGACATAATAAATGTAACTTTGTAGCAACTAAATACTACCATACACTCAATTTTAAGAAGTGTGGAAATATAGAAAGAGAGATTACAAGCCCAATTATGTTTCCCCATCATCCATTTAAATAGAGTGAATTATGAAGTCATAGGAATACTTTAAATTATAAGTATTATTAATTATGAGGTAAAATCATGAAATTATTATCATCCTTCTTGGTTCAGTTTTAACCAGCGTGACTGGTCTCCACAAAACTCTCTCGCATAATCTTTAATAAAGGTGTTATCCCAGAAAACACCTTGCATGGCTTAGTTTAGTTTAGTTATATTAACATCCCGTTTAAAAACAAAACTAGGGCTATTTTGGAACGGACCTCATAATTTTGAACCTCGGTCAGATGGTGAGGACGACACCTGAACCTTGCATGGCACTGGCATACAGTAGTTACCAAATATTAGCCTTTAGTGGGAATTTAGCCTTTTTACCGAATTTATCGTATCATCTTTGGACAGTTATTTGGCGATTTATATCTGACATGCGTTTAATTGTAATCGAACCACATGTCAGGTATATATCGCCATCAGGTATAACACAAATCAAAAATCGAATTTGTGTTTTAAACGCGTTTTTCCCAACCGATTGAAATAAAAAATTTGACACAGAACTACTCTTGTAGAAATAAAATCATTTAAAGAATTTGATATATTTACGTATACTAAATTTCATCCTTCTAGACCAAAACGCTTTTGAGCTATCTTTGTCACAGACAGATAAATAAACATTTTCCAAAAACGTTTTTTTTTTTTTTTTTTTTGAACTTCAGAAAATATGTTTTTTTAACTGTAAAAACGTGGAGATTTGTCAAAATCTCATTTTTTTTTAAAGATTACTATGCTTTCTCTATATTAAGTATACAAGAAAGTAAAAAGGAATGAAAATCCAGCAATTCAATCAGTCGACTGAAAACTCCTATGCTATGAAAGATGAATATTATCATAAATTCTTCAGTCGAAATTGTTATAAATAGAAAAAAACTTTGCATAAGTTAAAACATTCCAGGCTCTTACAAAACCATTGATCACTTCAAGGCAGCATTTGAAAATGAAGAAAAATAAAACAGCGTATGCAGTCTCCCTATTCCACGAAAAAAAAGGTAAGAGATGTATTCTTGGAATCATATAATACAAACTCGACGTTACATTTGAATACATCACCTGCATTTCTTTTAAGAGATATAAAGAACCACAACTTATTATTCTTCTACGGCGGTCCTCGAAGTTGTTACCTATAAAGCATGACAAAAACACAAGTGGCTCAAGAATGAAACAAGGAAAGAAAAAAAGAAAAGAAACAGGAGGAACCGCTCACAATTTTTTTCTGTGTGTCATAGGCTGCAAGGAAATATTTAAGATCTTCAAAACGTGATAAATATGTTATTTGGCGTTTTAAAGTGTTCCCGGCTTATCGCAGCGACTCATCATCCAAGTTTAACCGAGAAATTTGTTTAGGGGAATTCGCAAGCAGAAAGACGATCACCTCAAACCTTAAGGTACACAACGAAGGTCAACTTTGAAAATTAAAGTACGGTGTAAGCTTTGGTTGCTCTTATCTAATAGACAAACAGATACACGGTCAGCACCAAGAGTCAACAAGTTGTCGGAGGAATTGGCTCTTTTTTTAGCCTTGTCGGTTAACAGCAGAAGCTTAATAATATAGCATTCCAGCTGAAAAAAGATTTGGATTAGGTTGCCTTAAATTATGATTCACCATTTCTAATATTGTTTCGAAAACTCTCCAATGTTTATAAGAAGAGATATAATAAATAGAATAATAAATAGCTAAAAATATATTTGGTCCGCCTGAACAGTTTAGTTTCCTTCTCTATGTATCAGTCATCGTTCTGTGCTTTGTTTCTTCACAACAAGCGAACAAATTTGAAATTCGTCAGAAATTTGAACGGAACAGAATTGTCGCCTTTCAAGTATTATGTTTTTTATTTGGTTTTATATTATAATGAAATACCTTTCATTAATATGTAATTTAGAGGTTATAATAAAGATCTGGCACTTACTCAATCTTCTATTTTTTATTGAAATAATTTTATTGATGATTAATTTTTTATTGAAAAAGATGATTGATTGATAATTTAGAGGTTTCTTTTATGAAAAGTTTATACAATCTTCTATTTTTTTTATTATTATTATTTAGTTGAAATGATTTTATTGATTGATTTTATAACGATACCCATTTGAGACTTTAAAAAATGCCTAATATTTTTTAAACAAGACATAATTTGAATACAATCGTACTGTTACACATTCTTTTATACATTTATATAATTTATCTTGAAAAAAGTTCAACAAAAAAATGGCATTTAATGGATTAAAAAGATTTTATTAGATATGTTACAAAAATTTATTAATGTAATTTTTCTGAATAAGGGCCGTTTACTTCTTTATTCCTCAAATTTTATTTACTGCAATTTTTTCTCCTTTATTTCCATCGAATTTGGATGTCAATAAATGTATTGGAAAAGATTTTTAAACCCTTTTTTAAATTATCAGCATTCTTAATGCAATTTTTAAAAAAACATCCAAATTATTTTAATTTGTTTATATATTGTCTGAAATCTTAATTCAGAGTTTATTAGTTTATTATAAAGATTAGAAAAGGAAAAAGGAAATCTTATTTGGGTTTATTGCTAAATGCGGTATCTTTGATAGATTAACTTTTAATTTAATTATTGACAATGCAGTTGTTTTTATTAGGTCAAAGTTCTCAGGAAGAAAATGAAATATTGAGTTCAATCACATCAACGTAAACAACATTTAAGACTATTATACATAATATATTCTGAGGGATTTATGTTTGATAATGCTATTCCGAAATCGTTTGAACGCTCACCGATTTATTTCATGAAATTACATTTCATTAAATTCATGAAAATAGCATTTTATTCTACAGATATCGATATTAAAGGCATATTTCTTTTCTTTTAGGTTGATATTAAAAGCCTAAAGGAAGAAAATATTAGCACTTTTAATTTTTTTAAGATTAGTTATGGTAAGTAAGAAAACTTACACTTTTTCCAAGATGCCATTTATTTCCATTATGGCATCATGGAAGAAGTTACTTTGGTAAATAATTTGGTGGTACGGTAAAATTATGAGAAAGCGGAAAATTTTGCCTGCATATTTAAATGAATACTAACAGCGCTTGTACTCAAACTATTTGTATAGGAAACATTTAATCGAAATTAACTGTTATAGAGCAGATAGTAAAAAATATTCAATTACAGTCACCTATTTATCTTTGTATCATCTGTCAAACTACTCTCCTTTGAGCTTTCTAAAATCAATGAAACCACCTTTGAAAAAAAAAACTGTCATTTGCTAGATAGTAATAGTAATTACTATCTAGCAAACAGTTTTTCTATATCTAGCAACTGGTTGAGTAACAGACATTTTGTCAAAAGTTTTATTCTTTATGCAGAAATAAATAGATAAATCTTTTTGTAAGATTTTTTTTTCTCCTTTACAAATTATAATAATCAGAAGAGTTATAAATATATATGCTGTATTAAACAAATTATCATTTATAAATATTTATCATTATTATACTTATAAAATCAAAAAAATTTTTCTGCTTAAAGAAAGGATAAAGCCTAAGGTAATTGTTGGTAAAGGATAGACCTGTGTATAACCGAAGCTATTTTTTAACAAGTTTAAGACATTTTTTAAATGCGAATTAAAGAAATTACTTGGTTAGTAAAAGCATTTTACAGTTCAGTGAGAATAAATATCCTTTTAGAATATACGAGCAGCTTGTTCACTTCCCTGGGATTTTCGAAATTTATTCAAAATCATTAATTATTTTATACACATTAAATTTAATAAATGATTACTTAAGAGTTTATTGAAAATATGAATTATTGCATTGAACAATCAATGAGATATTTACTGAAAGTCAGGAAAATAATAAGAGTATATAATCTAGTTATAAGAAAGTTGAATAGAATTTCTTTCAGTACCTGAATGCGTTAAAAATACGTTTCATTGTGACTCAATAAAATATTTAAATAATATTTATTCAGGGTAAAAATAATTGTAAACTCTTTAAAAAGTTATAATGTATCTTTTAATGAAATAATTAAAAAAAAAACTGGAAACAGAAAATTCACATAATCTTTCTTATTCTTGAATTTCAGCATTATTTTCAAATTAAAAAAAAATGTCATTCTTATCTTAGAAACGAATAAATTTTCATATGTATTTCACACAGTGGTAACATCTTCTTTTATTCTGGTTTTGAATTATAACTTTAAACAATTTAGAAATGACTCAATGTGCAGAAAAAAAAAAAAACTTTTTCCTAGAGTTTTTCACGTGAAAAATGTATTTCGAGGTGATTGAATTGAAAACGCTCCCATTATAATTTTAGTAGGGCCATCACACATTTCATTTAATCATTGGAAAAGCTTAAAAATTTTATATTTCGATTTTGTACAACGAGATTAGTTCATGAAATCTTTAATAATAATTATAATATTTAAGCTTATTCAACTTACATTACTAGGAAAATTAAGGGTCCTTAATACTTAATCATCAGATGTTTGCTGATGAAGCATTTAATCCACATATAGATAAGCCATCAAAACATATTCGAAAATGTATATGATATGCAAACTCTCTTTCAGTTATAATTTGATAATTTTTTGATGTTATAGTTTTAAATAATTTGCAAAGATAATGATTTAAATTTCATATAGCAACTAGTTCTCGAACGTTTACAAGCCTCTTTGGTAGAGGCTTGCAAAATTAAGGTCCACCAATTTCTCTATCTTCGGCTTTCATATTAGAATATGAGTAAGCATTTTATAGTCTTTCTTATGTTTATATTATCTATATTTTTCCCATAACATTATAATATTTTAGTTTTATTTATTGAAATTATTAAATTATTTAAAACATAGGGTTTTAAAAAACCGTAAGAAATAAATTAATGAAAACAAACCATCCAATTTTCTTTTTCAATTAATCCATTAACTTAAAATTTCAAAAAATTATCTTGAAAGGAAGAGTATATTTTGTTAACGGCATCAATTTATAGACAGTGCTATTCGCTTTTCAACGTCGTCTCTTCCCAGAAAATGAGGTGATTTGCACATGGTTTATCGAATTTGAATATGTAAATTTAAATCTCAAAGTCAACATAAAATCAAAATCCATTTTCAACTTATGAATGGCACAACAGATTCAGAACAATTTGTCGTTTTTCTTACTCTAACAATAGGTGTACTTAGAAATCTTTTACTGGTTCAATTGGTTGAAATATTTTAAACATTGTCAAAAAATTAATTATTCGTTGTTGAGAACATTGCTTTTTTTTACTGAATGTTCAAAATTGCAAGACATATCTTAGTATGGTTTTTTTTTTTTAAATAAATGTTTTTAAAATGTGTTCTTTTTTTTCTTTGCACTTATAGATTCAGTTATGAAAATCACGGAGCATACAAACATTTACACGCCATTTTTCACGAACCCTAAAGGACATGTCAGCTAAACATCCGGCCGACCAAATGGATGTGTTACCTGAAGGTTTTTCTTGACTGGAAATCAACAGTCATAAAGTTGGTGAACATGATGATGAACAATTAACAAGCTCATAACTCAAGTAAAGCATTTAAATTAAAAAAGGAACATATTCCGTCACAAAATGGATAGTCAGAGAAACCCGACCAAGAATTTTTCTCTCTGGGATGAGATGAAAACAGGAGCATGAGCACTCACCTGTGCTCAATGCGCATTCTTCACATGCTCGTACCCCCTCCCCCTATTTCAGGGCGAGCACATAATTCTCCGCATTTTCTACAGAAGAAATGAAAACAGTTGGCTATCCTTGTAATCTTCAGATCTGTGGACATCGGATAACCCCCCACTGTGATGAATGGCCATCGCCACATCACCTCCCCTCCCCCCCTCCCTTTAGCATTTGCAGCACTGTTGTGTCTTCTTGCCCACGACCACCCCCCTCTCCCCCTTCGCAACGTGGTGGAAGAGTCTTTGCTCTATCGTCCCAGCACAGATTGGAGATAATTTTTTTGTTTTCTTTTTGTGTTTCATTTTTCTCTCGGTGCTTCTTTTTTGGGATTGAGATCATATTTTTTAGTTTTCTCTATTGTCTGCTTCTTTTTCTTTCCCTATTCTTTTTTTTTCTTTTCTTTTTTTAAGGTCCTTGTCCGGGAAAATGTAATAAATAAAGATCATCACATTTTTCAGAAGTTTTTTTTCTTTTGTGTGTGTGTGTATTACTGTTGCTTTTTTGCGATTTTTGTCGCAGCTAATTTGTGATAACGATTCTCA
>JAPMOR010119713.1:359813-381121 GCA_026543865.1 Argiope aurantia
CACATTTTTCAGGAGTTGTTGTTTTATATTATTGTCGCTTTTTTGCGGTTTTTGTCGCATCTAATTTGTGATAATGATTCTCATCTTTGGCTCATAGTCTTGTCTTTAAATACAAGATTCGAAAATGAACTGGAATATGATAAATATTGTAAAAATGTTTCAGATAAATTATATTCATATTCGAAGATTCAATGAAAATTATCAAATGCTGGTATTTTAATAAACCAGGTAATTGGGTTTTCAACATAGAAAAAGTAACATTTCTTTTTTTTATTTTGAACCTGCATTATTTTTGTTTTTAAAGTAATAAAAATAACATATTCGTAAATGTAGCAAAATTTATATTTTCTCTATATTTGTTGAATTAATTCAAATCAATTTATATTGTTGACTTTGCTAACTTTTATAATATAGGTTTTAAAAGTTGGTATATATTATTAACAATATTTTTGAGAATTTCATAAGGACAAAATATTATTAATTTTCCTTTCCAGTAAGCTTTAATTGCAGTTAATCTTTGCTATGGTTTAGTTCAACTACTATTTGCTTAAAACTAGAATGAATATAATTTTACAACCTTATGCATGAAAGGTATTGCAATCGATAAAATAATCGGTTTCAAGATTCTGATCAACCTTTCATTTTCGATTTATCTGAATCAGAAAAGAAAAAAATTAGATTAATATCTGCTTGTCTATCTCCTTTTATGTATCAGAAGTTCATATATTTTTTTTTTAAATAATGAATCATTGATGTATAAGATTATTCATACGAGTGGAAAATAGAAATATAGTGAAGATAGTAAAAATAGATAATTAATACAGAATGAGAACTTAATAAGCTTTATAATATGTAGATATCAAAAATGAAATCATGTTTAACCTCATAATTATAAAAATAAGTAATCTTTTATATGCATAATAAATACGGAACACTTCATATAAAATGTAAGAATAGTTTCTTCCAGATATGGATGCACATTCATTGAGCTTTCAATCCAGTTGGCCTTCAGACTTCTTCAAATACCAAAGACGAAATCTTCTTTAGCCTTCTAACTATTAAAAAAATTAATGAAATGTAGGAATAGTTTTATTTTAAAGAAAATGGCATCTATTAAATCAGAAACTACAAACAGAAAAAACAAGACAATATTTATGAAGCTATACTATAAAGTATGAAACCTCAATAACCCAGAATCCTCGAATGCAATTCAGATAAGAAGAAAATTCTAAATTGTTTAAACTTTTGCACGAGGAGTCAATACTTGGACGAAAATCAAACCCCTCACAGAAAAAAACAAAAAAAAAAAAAAAAAAACGATTTAAATTCCTGCTTGAAGGTGATCCTTGATAAAGTCTTCAGGCCGGATTTCTTTCTTTTTTTACAATTTAAATTTTATAGTTCGTTAATTTGGTATCTATTATATCATCATCTAAAAATATAGGATGAGAACACAATGAACTTTAAACTCATTTTACCTTCACCAGAACTTAATTCGGAGACAGAATCATTTATTCCTTCCTAATCATTAAAATAGATTAACCCTTTATGTGTATAAATCTTCTGTCTCATTTAAAAAAAATGACATTTACTATAATAGATTACAATTCATGTAGGACGGAAACTCAATGAACTTTCATCCCATGCAATCTTTACCAGAAACAAACATCAAAGATGAAATCATCTCTAACCTCCTGGAACACCACTTACGACAGAACAAAACCGGATACTAATTCAAAGGACTCTCACACACACACAACCTTACGCTTCTTGTCCAAACTCGAAATCATTCCTGACAATTCATTCAAGGCAATTGTTCCGATGCAGGTTCATTTTTCAACAACTCCGATACTGAAACCACGTCTCTGTAACAAGCTCCGCTCTTCATTCATCAGCCACTATGAGAGTAGACAAAAGAAAGGAACGACTCAAAATGTGAAATACAGCTGCGAGCAGGCGATAGACAGATCTCCAGATGGGCTTCCAGAAACCCACTTTTTGATGCCTGCCCGTCATCTTCCAACTGAGTGACAGACAGGCAGGCTTTTCTTTTTTGCAACAGCTGCCTCAATGATGGGCAGACAGTTCGCCAGAAGAGAGTTGAGAAGTTAATTATCGAAGCCGGGTATGCATCTAACCGTAGAAATACGTCAGATTACTACATCACGAAAAAATAAAATGAATAATAAAAGGGAATCATTTCGCGGGACCAGACAGCGGGTTTACTCAGTGTCATATGCTTGCCTGTTTGGGAATAGGAAACATGGATGAGATAATTTAGAACATTGTTTTCTTGTTAACTGTTTCATTGATTTGTCTGCGCATCAAAATATCCTAACTTATATAACTTGTTAAAACAATCATTCTAAAATTAAAATAATTCGATACAAAAGCTACATAAACTTTATAATCATCTCAAGCGTTCTGTAGATGCGAAGTTCTACCAAATAGATTCTACAGTGCTAAAATACAAGATGTTATTTAGAGAAGAAAATCCTATTGAATCATTAAGGAGTTCATTAATACCTTCATTTACAGAAACTACCCTTTTCTAGAATAATCATTATTTTCTTGAAAATGATATAACTTTATTTTAAGAAATGATCATATTCTAGAATAATTTTCTGTTATAGAATGATCATATATTGCAGATCGAGGCAATAGTTAAAAATATTTATAAAAATTATTTTTATATTATTGAAAATGCATTTTTTAGAAGTTAATGTCAAGCTGTTGTCAGTTTTAAAACATTTAAACCCTTTTATATATAAGAGAGACTATTATATATATATATATATATATATATATATATATATATAATATAAAAAATTACAAGTTTTGAAAACTAGTTTTTGATTTATTTTTAGAAAAACTGTTGCCATCTGAGATGTTATTTTTTTATTTTATTTTATTTTTTACATATTAATTGTATTTGTAATAGACAAGACATAGTTAATTCCGAGAAAGCGTAAATCAGAAAAATTTCTTGCAAGCAAATAAACCCAGTAAAAGGTTTCCTGTTTAAAATATTCAGCTATAAAAAGTATCGATAAAGATTGAAAATCTAATTCAGCATGAAATCGTCATATTAATACAGTAAAGAAAAATAAAAAGAAACAAACTAAATACAAACTAATAAATAAATCAAAATAAATAATTTGCATATTTTATAATTCTTAAATATAATTATAATTTAATTTTGCTATACAGGCGAAAATTAAAATCATTATTTATAAAACGGACGGATATTGATAATTATTTCGTTTCAGGTAAAGATATGTTTATGCAGTGGATAGAGAATTATTTTCCATAGTTGCAAAAATAGCATTCAAAGCAAAAAAAACCCCGAAGCACCAAAATTTTGTTAATGTATAAAAATGTGTAAATTATGAGAAAATTTTTTCAATAATTTCTCCTTAAATTCTTCGTTTCCATTTTTGCAATCATGCACAAAAGAATTTCTTCTAGAAATTAGACAGTTATTTCAACAGCTTTTTGTAGCTTTTTTATAATTAAAAATAAAAATTAATCTTATTTGAATTGGAAAAAAAAGTATTTATCGAAAGAGGTATAATTTTCTTTCATTGTTGAAAAATCTTTCACTCTTTTTTTATTGTTTCAAGTATTTTTACTCTTATAACCTTCTACAGGATTTGCTTTAGCCATACCAAATAATTTTTAGAACACCATATGAAGGTTATTTGAAATTAGGTAATAATACAGAAAAAAAAGGTTAGCAAAGATATAAGTATTAAAAAAAAAGAGTTACATAATATTGTAAATCGATGTAAAGGTATTGACTACAGAACTACAAAAAAAGGGTGGGGGGGGGGACTTAGATGAGATTGACTGAACACGTCTTCTCTAAAAAAAGAAACACACGGAAAAAAACACACCTTAATTTCATATTTGAGTCAGTACTGATTATATACAAAAATATATATAGATCTAGATGAAACCAAGTAATAAAATAAAATTCTATATCGAACTAATTATCTTTTCTATGTTATATTTTTCAAATTTGTTTAAACTGTAATCGCTTTTAACTGAATTATGTAGTGTTATTAAAAGGAGAAGAAATATGATTATTTATTTATTTTTATTACCTGCAATCAAATAACAGCATAAAGGGGGGGAATTTTGTTTTATTCTTTCGTCATATTTTCCTTCTTTTAGTTTATGAAATTCAGCGAAATTTATTTTTCAGTCCAAAACTAAATAAAGTAAATAAACATTTTAAAATTAGATTTGCAAAAATACATCAAAAGTTTTTTTTATTTTGAAAGCAATTAACTCTCAGGTTATTTTAAATATTTATTTTCTTTTATTTCATTTTCATTGTAACATCTTATCCTTGCAAAATTAGGAATGCAACAGCTCATGGAAAAAAAAAAAACTTATCATTTCTAAAATATTTAAATTTCTGTAACTTTCGACAATCATAAGACCACATACACGGTTTAAGCTAGCCATGAAACGCATTTTAAAACAATGCGCTTGCACAATCAAATTCATCATTTCAATTCTACGCATAACATCCGTCATTTGCATACTAATACTTAAAATGGAGATTCTATCTAGCAGGGGAGTGCAACTCAGTAAGATGGAAAGAATGCTCAGACATTCGCAGACGATTCTTAATATTATCAGATAGAGTGAGGAGTTTATATCTCAACTCCACTCCTTCCACTTTCATATTCATTGATTCACAAGTGAGGACCCAGCCTTTGAATTTTAGCAGCGAGTGCATTCCCAAAGAGACTATTAGCATTTGGCATTTGAATATTTATATTTGGATCCCAGCCTTCAGTCGCATTTGTGTGGTTCATAATTGCTTTTTGAAATGTGTCAGCTTTTGATGCATTGAAGCGGCAAAAAGTGAATGCCTTACGCGGAATGAAGCAAATGGTATTAAAAATCTTACATGTTTTTTTTATAATGAATACCATTTTCAACCAAACTCTGTTAATGTCATGATATAGTCGATTAAAAGAAAGGAAAGAAAAAAAAATGGCTGGTTTTATTTTTGTAGTTCCCGAAAGAGCAAAATAATATTTCAAAAATTGTTTTCAATGTATGTTTGAAATGTGTTTAAGCGAAAATAGGATTTTTGAAATTCTACTCATACAGAAAAAAATTTCTCAGCCCCATTTCCTATTTCTGTTCCGACTACTTGTTTAATATATGACGTATTTGGTTCGAATTTGATACGAGTCTCATTACAGATGCCAAGCCTTTGTAATAGATTTTTTACTTGTCTAGTTTTTATTTTTATTTTTTATAATTATCGTGTTCATTGGAACTCGGACAGCCAGATAGATAAACTTCCTCTAAGTAGATTTTGTTTAAAATCTGGTAGAAATCGACAAATTTGGTGTATATGTTACGGTCACTGTGAATAATCGGTTATTATTAATACTAATAAGTCATTATTAATAATAACCAAACCGGTTAGTATTAATAATAACTGGTCATTGTTAATAACAATCAAACCGGTTAGTATTAATAATAACCGATTATTCACAGTGACCGTAACATATATACTATTTACCAAATTTCATAGACCTCTTTCAAAGAATTTTTAATCTATCGTTTTTACAGATAAATCCAATTCCAAAAAAAGGTTATTTTTATCAGATTGAAGGTGGTCTGAAATGTGGATATTTCTCATAATTTCGAGTTCGAATTGTGACAAATTCGAGCAGTTGTACAAGTGGAGCTGACCTATTTATTATTTTTTTCACTGAAAAAACCTAAGAAAGCTTTTAACAAATTATATATGACATTATCAGATAATAAAAGAATCATCAATAGTCTTGAGTATCCTTGCAATTTAGCATCTTATTTACAGCGTCTTTTTATTTATTTATATATTTGTCTTCAAATCGTGTTTGTAAACTCAACTGCCCTTGCTATAAATTATATTACATATCATTATTATCACTTTATAATTTCATTCATGAAGAAATTTTATTATTTATATATTATATTTCAAAAAATTAAAAAGGAATTGTGGCAAACTATGGTGGTAGGCATGAATAAGCATATTGCTACTTTTATTAATACATTCAATTGCTGTAATCATCTCAATAGGTGGAATTAGTTTTAAATAATTCTAATATAAAGTTAGAAATAAAGTTCTTTCCAGAATTTTATAACTGTCATCGACCATTTCTAGTAAGAACTTTGCTCCCCGTCTAATAAATTATTATTTTATCTTCACTTAATTTTATTATTTAATGTTGAAATTACAAAACAATTAAAATGTAATTGTATTTCTTTCGGTTTTAGTGGTATTTTCTGTAAAGTATTGTATCAAGTTATTGTCCTGGAAAAAAAGATTTAATCTTTACAAGAATGCAAGAATGCTTTGAATTTTTGGAACCAAATCTTTGGCGTTATTTCCAAAAATTCTTGCGAATTTTATTTTTAAATTTCTGTAAGCAAATTTGACCACCCTCTAATACAGGACTCACTAAGTTAAAAACACACAATAAACTTCTAATGCCCTGTCAATTCTTAGCCTTTGCATCACAGGTATTTTACTAACATAAGCTATCTGAATGTAATTGTCCTTTCTCAGTCTGTGACATACATGTGTCATTCATCCTATTTCAGAACTACTTGATGGGTGAGAGTCAGGGGGAAAAAAGTCGCATGCCCGACCCTCGTGCCAGACGTCTGCCACTATTTCCCCAGTTTCTTTGATGTCTGATTGAAGAAAGAATATCACAGCGGGTCATTGAAGGCGACTCTCTTCAACAAGATGGTTGTCAAATTTCCAACATTGATGAAAACGCTTGGGTCATAAAATTTTTTCAAAGAAATACCTCACATGGAGTTGTTTTTCTTCTTTCCATATAGTATTTTTTCCTGAAATTCTTTCATTCATAGATGAGTATAGTGTGGCAATAGAAGAAAATTATTTAGTAAAAGTTTAAGAATGTAAACAGAATTCCTTTTAGTGTTGTGGATGGCTTTCTTTTGAGGATATCTGTGCAGTAAATAAATTCTTATCGCAATTATACTTCAAAATTATCAAGAGAAGATTATAAATTATAATGGAACTATAATGGAAAATTATCAACTATAATAGAATGGAATATCAACTACGATTATTCTTTAAAAATAATTGTTGTATCGAAGAAAACGTGCATACATTCGTCTAATAAGCTAATATTATGCATATTTCTTGAAATTTAAAACTGTAGGGGAAGGATTAATATACAAAATTTTAATTTAGACAATGTTTTAATAGAAGAAATACTTATAAATAACTATTCTAATCTTTTTATTAATTTCTGAATTTTCTTAAACGACTGTCTACTGTTTTAACATATTCCTGTTGTTATTTTTCTATTAATTGTAAGATAAACATTACTATTTCTATGCATAAGAGGCGCCAAAATGTACAGTAACTAATAAAAAGGATAAATAATGTCATGGGTGAAAAGTGGCATTAATTAGAACTTATCAAATGGGAGTGTTATTTCTTCTTATAGAAGACTATCTTTATGAAGATGTATTACACGATATACAAACCCGATTCCAAAAATCATCCACCTTATATATGTATCTATGAGCAGAAAAACTGATGTCACAATAAAATTTCGTATCACCGGCGTAGTACGAAAATATGTAGAGAAGCAACTTCAAAGAAGTTATTCTAGTTGTCTGAAAGAAGTACAAAATTACTTGTCCCGCTTCAAAATTGAGTTTTAATAAAAGTAGATTTAAATGATAAAGCTAAATTTCGATATGTGTAATAAAATATTTTGAATGTTAACCCTCTCTCTGTGTCCATAGTTGCAGACTTTCAAACATGCTCTAAAATATACTGCAGCACTTTTTTGGAAAATAATTTCATTTGCTTGTATAAATACTTATAATATGAATTTTATCTCCTGATACAGAAATGTATCGTAATGCAAAATTTTATCAGATCAGATAAGAAATAATTTAAAATAACTGTCATTCTATTTTCAACATTTCTTAAACTTGATAATAACTAGGCTTAGAACATTATCTCTTTAATTTAATAAATAAAAATGAATTATCACTAAAATACAGTTGCAAATAAAATGGCAGGTACCAGTTGGAATTTTTTTTCCCCTGTAATAAAAATTTTTGAACTTAAAAATACTTCTAACTGTATCAGAAACTAATCTTTTAAATATAAGGTCAGAAATTAAAGTCGGATGGTTAAGAAAATTAAAATAGACTAATTTTCTGAATTTAGTTATTAAAGAAAATTAAATATACCTTTTTATCAGCCCCATTTAGGTGGAAAGTAATTAGCCTCCAATGCCTTTTACGGCGTTTTGCTGAGCAGGTGAGAAATTTCAAGAATAACTAATTCCCTATCACTGTCATAGTTAGGGTATGCAATTTCCTAGCAAAAACTAATTACAGTTATTAAAGTGTTTGAGTAAGATTAGAGCCTCCTATTATCTCTATTTTATCATTTTTGTTATGATTACTAGTGCATAATTGGGTCGCTTGTCCTTTTTCTTTTTTATAGGAACCTTTATTTAGTGAAAAATAAATGTCTTCATATTTTGACACATGAAGATATATAAATATATATTTAGACAGAATAATGCTGAATTGTTGTGCTGTGTTATGTATGGAGAATGTTTTATTTTCGGGTCTATGAGTAAAACATGAGTAGAGTTCTCATCTATAAATATTCTTTTGAAAATTTATGGTTTTATTTTATTTATTATTATCATTTAAAATATTTTATTGAATGACATGATTAATTATTTTTGTTATTTTGCTTCTTCATAGCTTTTAGTGCCTTATCTTATCGCACAATTTTCTGAATTAACTGTATTAAACATAATAAATTCTATATAAAGGTTGAAATACCTTTGCTAGGAAAGGAGCATTAATCCAAAATTAAAGTAAGATTCCGGCTTCAATTCAGACTTACCCAACATATTTTAGATATTTTAATAAAAATTACTTATCACTGATAATTAATTTCGCAATCGCAACCCTCATTTATTATCATAATTTTCACACTTTTAAGCTTAAAACTCTTAAATGAGGGATAAAATTTAAGCTTAAATGACAAAAATGCATCTATTTTATTAATTTATTTCAGGTAGTTTTCTATACTTTAAATGGAAAACTACCTGAAAATCAGCAAATCATTCTTTTTGGGATATTTTATGAAATTTGGTTTATTTTTCAGAATGAAAAAAGAGCAAAGGACACTGTATTAACTTCATACCGGCACTTTTATATAATTAAAATCGTCATCATAGAATCTATTCTTTTTATTCTGCCTTGATAAAAATGAGTATATAATAGTCATAACACTATAAATAGATTTCAAGTTCACTCTTTTTATAATACTACAGAATCCAAGCAAAAAAATATCTCCTAAAATATCTTTTAAATCTGTATGAATACGACTGCACTTGATGATCCGAAAATTAAGCTTTCGTATCTTTTAATTTAAAATTTATGTAAATAACCTCGAAATTTTACTTGAAATGATAAAAGTAGGTCAATTTATTTGCCTAATATATTAGGTACTTGCATGTATTTTAATCAGCGACATTTATTGGTAAATATGCGAAGTATCTATATAAATGACAATGATTTTGGGGTTTATCAATTTACTATTACTATATTGCTATCATTTTGAAAGTTTTCCATTTAGTATTATTGATTTATTCAGTGTATAAAGACCCCCAATCATGGAAGGCCCCAAATTGCATTTTCAACATTCTTTACTTTTGTTTGTTTGTTTGTTTGATTTGAAGAATTCTGTTGTCGCAGCCAATCAGGCACTTTTAGAAACTTATTGATGCTGCTCCTTCATGTCCCAATTGTCAGTTTTGGTTTCAACGATTAAAGAGTGATTATTTCCATGTCAATGACAAAAAATGGCCTGGAGGACCAAAAAAATTTCGAAGACAATCAGTTGTAAGACTTATTGGACGAAAATCGGAAAAAGTTGTAGAAAATGATGGAAAATATTTTGATTGATATATATTATACCAATTTTTCCCAATAAATGTCTTTTTAAAGTGAAAAAAAAATGATCAATATACAAGCAAACACCTAATACCTTAAAAACTTCAGCATTGAAAATTAGATAGTTCTACCATTTTTGAAATATTTATAAATATCAGATTTACAATCTAGAGATTCCATATTTAATTCCATATCTGTACTTCTATTTGATTTAAACTATCATAATTACATACAAACCAAACTTTACATTCTAAATGAAACAGGAATATATATTATGCCTTGGCACTTCTCTATTAAGCTCATTCTCTTTGAGATCCAAGAGAATCAAAGGTAAAAAAAAATCTCTCAATACGACCACACATGACGATCAAAAATATAAACTTTTGTACATTTCAATTAAAATGATCTTTTTTAAAAAAATAACTATGAAATTTTGCTTGAAATGATAAAAGTAGATCGATTTCTTGATCGATTGCCGAATTATTATGATCGAATATTTTATGCCAAATATGTCATAAAATATTTCACCATTGAAAATCAGACAGTTCTACTGTTTTTGAAATAGTCCTTAAAAATCTGGTTTATTTCTGGAAACTAAAATTGTCAAGAGAGTACTGAATATGATTCCATATCTGCACTTCTGTTGGATCAAAACTATCATAATTATGCAAACTAAACTTTCCATTCTGTCTGGTGAAACCGGAATATATATTACTCATTGCACTCTCTATCAAGTTCATTTTGGCCCATTTCTGGAAACTAGAATAGTCCAGAAAATACTGCATTTAATTTCATTTAGCTCCTTTGCTTGGTTAAAACTATCATCATTATACAAACTAAATACATTCTGCATGATGCACTTTCAGTTAAGTTCATTCTCTTTAGGATCCAAGAAAATCCAGGTAAAAAAAAAATCTTTCATATAATTCCATTTCCATCTCCACGAACACGACCATAGTTGCTGATCAAAAATATAACAGCCGCCCCCCTTCCCCATCCAACAGGTGTGGTTGTCAGTCCCCCTACAGCACTCTTCAATCGCGCAGCGAAAGACTGAAACCTATCATTACGGGCCATGCCTTGCAAAGAGATGCTAATAAAGTGTGGGCCGTCTGGCTGCACCGCCCAACCGAGTCCCTCGCATCCCGTAAAAAGGTACCGTAATTACAGATCTCTTCTGTATTCTATAAAGGGGGGAGGGACCCATTCGTCTGAAGATACCTTCTCTTCTAAGGGTGGTTCTTTTTCATTTTTTTCTTCTTTGTGCCTCCCTCCTTTGAAGAGTGATGTATGTCTCGTTATGGTCTTGTCTTATCTGTAGAGAAAGAGTTAGAGGCATGTTTTTTTGCCTTTCCTTTTATTTTTTGTGCTTAGATCCGCATGCGTTTTGTTTCGCAGAAGATTGGAATGTTTGCCTAAATGGTGGTCTGCCATTGTGATCAAAGCACAAATGGTTTGTTAAAAGCGATTTTAAAAGCAAACCTGTAGATTCGTCTAAATTTGCATAATAATGCAAGAAATAAGTCACTGCTTTTCGTGTATTGACTAGTTTTTAATTTCTCTGTTTGTTGAGTTTTGTTAATGGAATTGTATAAGACCATAAGATAGGCTTAAAATGGATCTCGCCATAATCGTCATCATAAACAAGAAAGTTTGTTGTAAGCGATTCTAAAGAATATTATTTACTCATTCTAAGGTTAAAGTTGTTACTTCATGTTATGGAGGCTCTATTTCTAATATTGCGACGATTTTTTATCATATGCTCATTTCCTGTTTTCAGCCAAACATGAAATTATGGATTTATTGAAGGACTATTCAATATATTGCTTAGTAATTACAAAGTATGGCATAGTTTCTTTCAAAAAAATAATTTAGTTACTTTTAAAGCGAATATATCTAAAAATGCAAAAAATAATGTCGCTCTCAGATCAAAACCTTATTCAATATAAAAAAAAATGGTATTAATAGCAAGAATATCATTGTACCAATCTCGTTTGGACAAAGTTAGCAATAAATTTTCATGATACGCTTACTGCTTAGGGAAAACATCACACAATAAAACTGCATGGTTTACTATTACAAATATGTTTTTCCTATTGTCCTCATGCAAGGTTAACTGCAAGTTCATGATTTTACAATTTTAAATACTTCTTTCATATCATTTCATTGAATTCAATGTAAAAAAAAAAAATTGAATACAATGCTAAGCAGAGAGCATATCTGAATTACATTAAATATTACACTCTGAAAAAATTTTAGTTCGTGTTTTGAGGCTACATGAGACTTTTTTTTAGGGCTGACACAATATCATTTTTTTTCCAGGATACTAGTTATGCTCAGTAATGTCATTGATACAAAAATTAACCGTACTAAATTTATTTTAGAAGCAAATATTTATTTATTTATAATTTTAAATATGTTAAAAGCAAAACTTTGAGCAGCTCTTGAAATTAAATAATCATCAGATTTATTATCTATAACTGTATAACTGAATATCCGTTTGTTTATTTGTTTGAACTTTATGTAATTCCACACTCCCTGATAGAATCAAGTAAAATTTGGCACACATATTTCTTGACATCTAGAATGATTTTAAAATTAATACCCCGCCCCCTACCTTGAAATGAAATTAGAATGATTTTACTTTTTCTCTTTAAAATAAATCAATGCATAAAAATTATTTTTAAAAAATTCTGAAATTTAAAAATTAACTTTGAGCTTTACTTGCGAACTTTATTTATAAATTTCTATAAAAGATTTTAATGTAAAATTCCAAACGCAAGCACGACATTATTAAGAAATAATTGGTTTGTGATGCCAATTTAATTAAAGAAAAATAAAAGATAGAAAAACCGAGGAGGTAAAATTTTAATTATATTCTGTTGCGCAGCTTAATTGAAATGGTTATTAGATTCTTTTTTTGTGTGTGTCTAAATTAGAATGCTTATTAGGAGATTCTATAAGAATGTTCTTAATGAAAATTTAAATTTACTATAAACTATACATAAACTATTTTTTGACATTTTTAATAATTGGAGTGGAAGACAGTAGATAGATTAGATTACAAAAAAAAGTTATATCCATATAATTTTTAATTTAAAAGAAATTTCATTTGATAAAAAAGAAAACTTATTCTCTTAAATATTTTGCATTTTTTTATTATTTAATTTAATGACCCATTTCATTTTAGGAATGTGACGCCTAACTGATTCAATAAAAAAAATCCATAGTATAATTGAGATATTTCCAAAGTAGGTGCAATTTTTTAACGGAATTATAGTCTTTAAATTATTTAATTTCAGTCGATAAGTCTGAGAAATAATTTTATATGACATATGACTTACAGGTTCAATGATTAAAAGTTTAAAAACTAAATAAGTGAATATACAAAAATAAATTATATTCAACCATGAAAACTTCTAACAAATTTTTACTTTGAACTTAGGGAATAAAATTATTTAAAAAGAAATTTAAATACTTTTTTCTGTAAGTTTAATTTCTTATAATCCTTGAATAACTTTGCAACATGGAATGCATCATAATTAAAAACTATTTGGATTTTGGATTTTTAAACGCAATTACGTCATCCTATTATTAAAAAAAGCCTGGTTTTACCTTTAAAAAAACTAGGTTTACAAAGCTTGATTGTTTTTTTCTTGTCATCTCAAACGGAATATTTTACCACATCATTCATAATCTAAAAAAAGGGAACTATTAATGCTGAAATCCCCCAGGGAATAATAATGCAGAACACGAACAAAAAAAAAAAAAACTGCTTATTTTAAAAAGACTTCTAATCACACGTTGCTCGCTCATTTACAATTCCATTGGAACTTTAAAAGCAAAATTGACAACAAAAGCAGTCATCCCATCAGTTGCCATCCACGGCCTTGTCGCTTCAAGGCATAAACCGCTTAAAAATACCCCCTCCCCACTCTTAACTTCGATTCGAAACGGCATCTGCATCTGTAGTAGCCATATGTGCCACTCCACAATGCTGAGCAACTCCCCTCCCGTGCGCTTTCACACACTGGCTGAAGCAAAAACAAAAAGAAATAGGAGGCAATCATACATTAAGAGAAAGAAAGGTGTGCCAATCTCCTTCAGAGTCAAATGCTCCGTCTGGAAAGAAAAGCAGCTAATAATATCTTTGTTGGTACCCAAGCATTGATTACCCCACAACGAGAAACTCCTCGAAATGTGGTTTTTATTTCTTTCCATTATTACCTTTCCCGTGGGCGGGTCCCGAAGCACGCATTCGCATGCGAACATTGGAAAGAGGGTGATATAACAAATTGCTGTTTTAGTCTGATGCACTTTTATGTCCTGGTAAAGGACCTTAGGGACATGCTTGAGAATTCCACCAATGGCGTTGGATTACGGAAGCCGGTGGATCATTAAGACCTTGCACCAATGGTTGGGCACACACTCGTGAATATGGAACGATGGACCTCCTTAATGCTGCAGACCTTGAAGGATCACAAGATTTCGCGATACACACCAAAGTGGGGGTTGCTTTGCATTCTGGTATAGCCTCGAATGAGAATTGTTTGTTCGTCTGCCGAGCAATTTGGGGTCCATTAAGATGGCACTCCCTAGCATTTAGTCTCAGCCTTGAAGTTGGATTCCGCTTTAATTGTGGGGACATCTCTAGTGTTTTTTCGTTCTCTGTTCGCGCAACGCCCATTCTGGATGTCTAATTCGGACCAATTGGGATTGACAGGCAGTCTGTTTTTCGTCTTGTAATATGCGATTCAGGTGCAGATGGGAAGAAGTCAGTGGTTTGTTCACCGCCCAGAATTCTGGTAAAGCCAGGTGGGTCTTAGGGGGAAGGGAATATGCAAGTGACTTTTGAAATTATAGGTTTCTTGTGTGCTCCTTGAATTTTTAAAAGAAGCGATGCTGCCTTGGAGCAAAAAAGAAATGGTTTCTCCAAACATTGGGCTTATATTACATTTATTGCTAAACCTCAGTATATATTTCAGCTAAGATGTGCAATTATGCATATCATAGATAATGAATATAAATGCGGCATTCAAGTGCTTATATAATTGAAGGATATTTTTAAATCGTACAAAGAGGGAAAGTTGTCAATAATTTTTATAAAAACCTTTTATACAATCTTGCCCTAGCTTCACTCATTCACTATTCTTTTCTTTAAAATAATGAATATTGTGTTGATTAAAAGACTCTTTGCATTTTAATAAAGACAGATCTACATTTCTTGGTATAAATTTTCTAAATTTTTTTCTAAATAAAAGCAGTTATATTTTCAGTTTTCCTTTTATTAATAATATTTTTATGAATTTTTTTCCAATAGCTTTCATTGAAATTTCTTAATTATTATTTATGCAAAATCTGTTAATATACTTTTATATAAATTAATACACGCAATTAAAAGACGAATGCATTAAAAAATTTACATGAGGAAAGTCTTAGTTTTTAAAGCAAAATAAGCATTAAAAATAAATATAAAAACCAAGTATACACAAACCGACTTTATAAGTTAATTTACACATGATAATGCAAATTTACGTGTTGATATTTTATTCGGTTGACTCTCAGTAAGCATAAATTTTGTAATTTAAAAAGCAGCAACAACATGTATATATGATAAATTAATCACCAAAGCTTTATAAAAGGTGTCATGCATGGTGTTACGTCAAGCAATAGTTAAGTAATATTTTTATAAAAAAATATTTACATTCGAATGTGAAATCTAGGAAACTACATAAAAATTGTATTGTATCAATTTTTGTTAACTAACGTTTAAAACAATAAATTTGTATTAGAATAATTTATTTATTATCAATTCAAATTTTGCGCCTTCGTTTGTATTAAAACATGAAAAAATAAGAAATATTTTTTACTAAAAATATCGTAATTTTTTCCCCATTACAAATATAATATTACTAATACCAGTGTAAATATATTCCTATATTTACATTTCAAAGAAACGTATTCGTGTGATTTGCATAATAATAAGATTTCTGAAGATGAAAGCATCAATCAACATCCAAATATTAAACGAACGCAAAAAAAGGATACACTGTTCAATACATGCATGCATACATATGCTGCGATTTATGAAAAAGTCAATAATCGAAGGATTTAATAGTTAAATTCTGAGACACAAAAGCAGAAATGATACACTTCGGCTCTTAAAATAGACAATACATTTAAATAAAATTCGAATTTTTCTAAATTATGCTAAGATTATTTTTTTCAGTCCCAGGGAAGAATATAAAATTTCTCTTCAATTCCTTCTATGTTTTTTTTTCTATTCCTCCCCCCATAAAGATTTTCCAAAGATATTTTGAACGATCGAATTTTTCAAAAAGAAATCCTTTGAAATCATCCTTTTAAAATATAATTTCAGAGAGCATATATTTTCTAAAATCAGTGAAAATTATGATAAGATTTTCTCCATTAAATTATTTCATTTGAAATTATCTGTTTTTTAAATACACGATTTCCTTCAATTATAGTAATTGATAATCAATCCAATTAGTTTAAAGCGAATTTGATTTAATTGTAATCATTATATGCAAATACTTCTTCCTTGTAATTAGTTTGATATTATTGATATTAACTTTGCATGAACCGAAATCAACTTTTAAACCAAATGCAAAATTAATTCAAATGATCGCCGGCGACACGCAGCTGTCTTGCCTACGTAACGACTTTCAACTCTAATATTAACATTAACCTACCTCATCAGAACAAAGAACAAAAGGCTTTAATCGAAAGGCACTTTGTATAAACTTTTCTTTTATTAAACTACGATAGAAGACAAATTTAATGGGAATTTATATCCCCTTTTAGAGACAAATTATAGCATCAAAAACAAATGATTCGCCACCATTCGAAACTCCATTTTTTTCTGTGCTTTTAATTTCACGGAAAATACATTCGCCGCCATTTTGGATAACAATGAAACTTCAGTTGTCTGAAAGAAAAGACCCCAAACACTTAAAAGTGACGCGTAGACTGAGAAATAAGAACCGCGGGGTCGAAAAAGAATTTCTTTTTATGACATAAACTCTAAGTTACGATTCACGATATATGCATAGGAGCAAAGGCACGCACAAGCGATGCCTAGAGAAAATATATGGCGTCCCAGCACGATTCGAATCTCTATTCCATAAAAGAAACATTCACAATTTTTGGACTGCAGGTCGCAGATAGTTCAATGTGGTTCGTTTTAGTGATGGATTGATTCAAAAGTGACGATCTAGATTTATTGGATGAACTGTGTGACATTGAGTTATAAGTTATTTTTGCTGTCAATGTTCCTTAAAATTGACAAAGGGAATCTTTAGTGTTTCTGGTTATAAGCAGTTCTTTCAAAAATTGTTTTTATTACTTGTATGAAGATACTTGAAAACTGCAGGTATTGTAAAAATCTTTTTCTTTTTTTTATTATATCAAAATTTATTTCTGCTACTCAAAATATAATACTTACAAATTGACAGAGACAAAGCATTATATCCCTTTAATGTCATCTAATGATATTTTATACAATATAACTTTTAAAACATAACTTTAATACAGAAAAAAGAATTTACAACTTTTGGACATCAAGTTACAAATGGCCAGAATAATCCATTTTGTTGATGGATTGACTCTCATGTTATGATTTAGAATTATTGGATAAGACAGAATTATAAATCATTTTCTCGTTGTATATGTTCTCTTAAATAAACTACTGGAATTCTTACGTTTTTTGACTATAAATATCCTTTAAACTTCTGAATGCAAAAAAGGTGCATGAAATCTTTCAAAAAATGTTAAATTGCAAGTATTTAAAAAAATTTCCTTTTTTTTTCATGATTGGGTATCTTTTAACTATACATGAATCTGTCATCGATTTTATTGCCAAATTTTACCAAGGCTTTCTATCGTTCTCTATGTTTATAAAATAAAATAAAGTGTTGTGTCATTTGTGAATACGTAATTAATATTTTTTTTAGTAATATTTGGTTCTTCATTATAAAGAACCCCCCCCCCAAAAAAAAAAAAAAAACAGGAGTTCAAAATTCTTGAGCTTTAGATATAGACGTTTCAATATTATTCGTTTTTGTCATGGTCTAAGTTACTCACATAAGTTTAGAATTTATTGGGTCATGTATGATTTCGAATTATACATTATTATTATTGCAAATGCATTATTAATTTTGATAATTGAACTATTGATTTATTTTTGTTTCACCCATTTCTCATGAGGATTTTTTTTTAAATCCGTTACTAAAGTTAGTGAGAACTGCAGATATTGTATGTATCGAGATTTTTTTTATAATTGAATACATATAATTTAAATATAGGGCACAAAAAGAATTTAATATATGTTCTACATGATACAAGACATAGCGCTGCTGACATAAAAATAAAATAAAATGCAGTTTTCAACTTTCATAAACATGGTTCTTAATATTGAATTTAACAAGGTTTTATTTTCCATCATTTGAGTTCATTAGTTAAATTAATCTTGATTTTTTTTGTACTTTGCTTTTTTATAAAACATATAAAAGAAATATATAGATTGCATACATTCTCATATATTTCCTGAAATAAAATTTTGAAATTCATGAAAAAAATCCCTATTTATGAATTTAATCTTGCATCATGTATTAAAAATCTTTTTAAAAAATTGGGGTTTTTTTTAATGATGATAAAAGAAAAATAAAACAATAAAAAGACAAATACATTTAGGAAATATCTAATCTTCTTGTTTACATCTTTCAATGACGTAATTTTGTTCTCGTTTCTCAATACAGCTGTTGAAACTCAGTGCTTCTCAGAACAATATTCTGTAGATATGCAACATAGAATTGAAATTCCATACACACAGAAGTTTTTATAATTTTTTTTAATGTTCAGTTAGAAATATATATATATATGTTTGATTCCCTATACCTCTAATCTCCTGTCAAACCAAAACAGGTTTCCTTTAGTAATTAGTTTGCGTTTCGTAACTACCGATCAGATGAATCAAATATTTATTTTGTGTGAATGTTTTTACTATTTGCATCTAATTATTTTAAGAAGCCTAAGAATAGTTTTTGTGGTTATTTTATTAAATTCTGGATGATGAAATGTTTTTTTTAAACTGAAATTTAGTAAACTGTTTTTAATTGCCTTAAAGATTTTTCTGAATTCTATATTATATTTTATTTACTTTTATTCGTATTAATACCGTCTCACTTTTTCTAAGAAATAGCATTTGTATTTTATTCAAGTCTGGATGCTGAAATGTATTTTTTACGGAAACTTAGAAGAATATTTTCAATTGCCTTAAAGATTTTCCAGCATTTCATATTAGATTTTATGTTTACTTTTATTCATATTAATATCGTTTCACTTTTTTTAAATATAAAAATATCGTTTCACTTTTTTTTAAATATCAAGCAAAAAATAAATAAATTAATCATATTTTTAATATTCTTACTTAGTATAATTTGAAAATAAAATTTAGAAGGCATAGATATTTGTCTTATTCAAGATTATTTCTGGTTTCATTTAATTTGTATTTCGAATTTAAAAAAATATATATATTCATTATTTCAATATCTTGTTGCTTAAAAACCGTTTATTAAAAATTTTTAGTCTTATTGCCATATCTTATAATAGCATTGAATTGCACTAGTTACTATTCCAGTTTTTTAACACAAGAGAACTGGATGTTATAAAGAGGTAAAATTTGTTTATTAATTAAACTAAAATTTTATTTAAATAATATCTTATGAATTATTTACTAAACAAATGAAATAGTATATTTCTTTAAAGCACATATACAAACTATGATCTTTGTAACATACTTGCACTTTTTCAGATAAAGAATTTCTTCTTGAGTCTTTTTTAAAATGTTTTTTTTTTTTACAATTCTATAAAAGACGCAAATAGGAGTGGAGGCAAAACTCTGTCTTGTGGATGAAGCACTGCCCATTTGTAAAATGTCAAAAGCGTGAAATTTCTTCTCTGAATATCAATTAGTTGATCTTTGAATTCCGAATGCGCAACCAAGATTATAGTGGACAAGGAAGCAACAACAGTTCTTGGAGTTTTTTGCAACCTTTTTCTGCATGGCGACGGCCCAGCGGGATACTGTACCACGCGGGTGTTCTCCGCTCACTGCACAAAAGCCCTAGAATCGGAATTGCTCAAATGTTAAACGCAAGGTTGGGGTTAAAGTGTTTTAATAAAGTTTTATTGTACATTGAAATTTCTTTCGATTTTTCCGCAAGCGTTTTCTCTACTTTTGATGTATGGTCTCCTCTTCCGTCTTTTTATGTGCTCTTTCTTTCCTACATTGGTAGTCCAATATGGAAAGCCAAAAAACAGCTTGGACGGCACTTACAAATAGAATCTTTTCTTGTACAAATGCCTTTTAAGCAAAAAAGCAAGAGCAATTTTGCATTAGAAAAGAAATTAATGGAGGCTAAGCTCCTATTATGTAGTTCATTCCGCTTCCATATATTTACTAAAATGACAGTGAAAGGTTTTAACTGAAGTAATACTTTTTGCTGTCAAGCTTTTAAGAAGTCATATTTATAAAATCTGTAAATCATTTGTGAATAGTTTTAGGTAGATAAGTAGATTCCTTATAGAAACAGTACCTGTTGAAATAGTTCTCATGAGCAACTTTCAGAAAATTTTTGCAGGCATTCACCAATTATTCTCCCTAGAATCCAAAACCATGACGGTTCTTCACCTTTTAATTGAATGCCCTCATTTTAATCATCATCGTTTACGATTTTTTAATGTTTCAACAATGGACATGCAAATGCTTGTGGGGGGACGTCACCAGAAAAATCTTTTTAAATTTTTAAAAGCAATTGGTTTATATCCTCTAATTTAATGTTTCATCTTGTTGTCATTTTTTAATCCCGTTTCTAATTTTAAGAGACATTGCCAAGTAATTTTTTAATCAGCTTCTAATTTTACAGATTTTTGCATAAAGACACGCTTTTTCTATTCTAACCGCATGTTTAGCTCAGTATAGTCAGCTTTGGCTCTTGCGCCTATAAATCCCACAATCCATCCAATCCAAAAACCCCATTCAAAAGTTTTCAAAATTAATTATTTTTATTTAAAGCGAAACATATAATATAAAGAGGGCACAATAGCACGGGCAATAATTAATATGCCTCAGCAGCAGCGAATATGCTAAGGCAAAATAATTATGTGGCCCCAATGTGTGATTAAGAAACTAGACGATTAATAATAATAATAATCGTAATATATATAAAGATTGCTATGTACACTGTGTATGTGTGTGTGTGTGTGTGTGTGTGTGTGTGTGTGTGTGTGTGTGTGTG
>JAPMOR010119713.1:381131-543760 GCA_026543865.1 Argiope aurantia
GTGTGTGTGTGTGTGTGTGTGTGTGTGTGTGTGTGTGTGTGTGTGTGATGCTTTTTCTATGATAATGTTAACACGATAAATTAGAAGAAAAATTTTCATTGGGACATTAAACTCAAAGAGGTTCGAAATTGTGTGGGGTGGTAAAAATTTTTATTTACCTGCAACTCATGAAGATAAACAATTTTTGTTGTGAAAGTTTTTCAATAGTAGAAACTGCTTAGAAATTAGACGCTGAAAAATAATTCGTCACCTCAGCTTCGACTATTTTTTATATGGCCTGCATTGCTTTCTTAAGAATAAAAAGAAGGTATAAAAAGTATACAGTATAAAAAGAAGGTAATGCAATGGCTTATTGGAAATTTTTTATATGTCCGTGGATTAAAGTTCAATAGCTTGAAGAAAACTAAATAAATAAAAATAAAGAAGCAGAAATAGTTGTTGGAAACGTTATAGATTTAGAAAATTTCAGAAACTGCACTTTCTTTAGTTCTTTTTAATATATTTGGTTATAATTATTTTTCATTAAAAAGTAGCAATACAGATCATATTAAATATTTATTTTGCAATAAATACTGAAACATACGATATCAATACAATCATTAATTAAAGCCGATTCAATATGCAATGGTTCATTGTTTTTGCCTGAAGATTGAAAGGAATTTGAAAATATTATCTTAGATGATAAAAACTCTATCGTTGCTTTCCATCTTGCCGATGGGAAATTTTTTATACACTCTAATTCTATAATTGAAGGGCAATGACAAGTAAACATATTCCTTTATATAAAGAAAAAAAACTCAGTTCCTGTTAATTTTATAATATTCACTGATCCCTTAACACTTTATGGATTTTTCGTCTGTGACGCCAAGAAATCCCTAAAACAATCATCTAATAGATTTCAAAAAGATTTCGAAATATAGAGATAATAAATAGAGATAATATAGAGATAATATGAAAACAGTAAGGCAATCTATTAAAAAGAGAAGGGAATTGTATAATTTTGTAAAATTAGGATACAATAAATAGTGCATAACTTTTGAAAGTCATTCATGACTAAATAAAACTGTTTCTAAAAACTTCAAAATATGTGTGATAATTATTTTCTCTGGTATATTATCAATCAATCCATCAATTATAAAATAATATAAAATGCATGGTTTTCTTTAGTGCCTATGTAAAGCTACAGTGTACTTCTGGGATTTTTGTTGTTGTTGCTTTAAATTTATTTTTTCTACTTAATGAAATTTTTAGAAGCACCCCCTAGTGTAATGATTTCATTATCATATCAATAAATGTTCTATTCTTCTTTTTCTATTAATTGACTACTTTGCAAATAAGTACAGTTCAGAAGCATTACAATGTTTGTATCAAAATTGTCAAACATAGAATCAAGAAATCCATTTGCCAAAATTAAACACATTTAACAGAAGAGAAATCTCTAAAAAAACAATTTGAATATTTTTATGTGTTTAAAAAGAATTTTTCCTAATGTTAATTGTAAGAAATTTTTTCTTTGTAAAATAATCTTTTGTGAAGACTATTTTAGAAAGTTATAATAATAATAATTCTTTGTGAATTGGTATTTTTTCAGCTTTAATTAATTAGATAAATTTTAAAATTATTTTTTAACTAATTTTCATTAGTCGCATGATTTAAAAAAAACTAAGCCAAATATTTAAAAAAAAAACAGCAAAGAATGGCCAAATTTCTACTAAAACGCTTTATTTTCATTTATAACAATTGCTATAAGTATTTCTAAAACTTTTCTTCGATTAACTCGGAGCAATTTCTTTTATCACGGGGGAAAAATCTAAATTTTCATTTTGGTATATATGTCCAAATTTGATACACCTAATCAAAATAATTTCAACTAAAATATTCATGTCTTTTTTGTTTGATTGTGTTTTAAAATATTATAAGTCTGTGCATTCGATCAAACGAATACATAATTTAATAATATTAAAAAATAACAAAGGACTATATTTTATTAGGAGTGTTAATTTTTATTTCAAAATTAAATTCGCCATTTTAATTACAAGTTCTTTCTTTTCATTCTGCACATGCACTTAAAAAATATTTCAAATATTTTAAAATAGAGATCAATATCTGATTCATTTATAAATAAGTTCCTGGGTTGAATTATTTGAACGTTTTTAATCGAGGCTCCAAATATTATTTTTCTTTTAAAATTTAAATTTTTTTAATAAAAAAATTATAAATAGAGACAAATATACGTATCTATTGTAACGCAATTTTTAAAAAAATAATATAATAAATTTTATTCGAAAATCTAATGTGGAAAAAGGAAAAAAAAAATGCAACTTATGTAGTTGAGATCAAAACGAGAATCATCTGAAAATGGTTAAATTCACACAAAAACATGATGCGCATGTAGGAAAAACATAAGAGATGCAGTTACAGGTGTTAAAGTCACGTTACGTTGTAGTCAAATGTATTGTCTAAAAATTGTGTAATAAATAAGATATTAAAATAATGCGAGATAATAAATAAAGTTGAATTGAAAATTGTTGTAAAACTTATTTTAATGAAATGTTTTTACCCAAAATAATTTAATTCATTTATTATAAATTTTCAGAAATTTGGTCAAAGAGGCAGGCATGAAATCCATTCATAATTTAAAGAAATCTATAATAGTAATTAATAAAAATAATTAACAAGATAGCTTATTCATGTGACATAAAAGAATTGCGCAGACCATCAAACATTTAACACTATATTGTCTTCCTCTGTGATGTTATGTCACACCTACTGAAAGACGTAATATGGATTAAATTATTGCAGAGCAAATTGATTGTGACAAAAATATATCACATTAAACCATTTATCATTCTCATTTCAATATCATTAGAACTCTCTTCAAAATTATTATCATGTTACTCTTCTTCTCCGTTGGCAGCAGCATAGTAAATAAAAAAATAAATGAAAATTAAAAAATTAAAAAAAAATTTCAAGTTTTAGCACTTTACGGATATTAATTTAAGGTTCTCTTCATTCTTGTCAATGGAAATAATGGCTTTTATAACTAGCAACAAGGGTGCAATGACATTTCAAATCTGTTGCCCTAAGATCATAAGATCGAACTTCCAAAAGCATGGGTATACCTGCACTCCTCTAATCCTGAGATTAGCCTGGAAGTTAAAAGAGAAATCACGCATTTCTGTGTGGGAAGTGGCGTGCGCTGACTCTGAGGGTGGCGCATGAAACGGCTAATGTGCTGCCTCCTTTTCTGGGCTGCTTGCAGCAGGTGGTCACAATGGCAAATCTCTGAGCTCATAAAACCATGAGCGAAAAAAGAAAAAAAATCTTCAACTCGAAGTCTTAAACACAGCAGGAGTTGGCGGCAGCATTTGGAATGATTTTTTTTTTTCAAATTATTTTATTTTCTGTTTATTTTTCTCCAGATATTTTTTATGTAATATTTTTTAAAAAATTGTTTATTTCGTTGAGCTATGATTAAAATTATCTGGTAGAATAAACAAAAAAAGCTTTTCAGAGCTTTAAGAATTATCAATTAGCAGAATTCTTTTTAGGAAGCAAAACTCCTTTTGTTGGAGATCTTCAGAGTTAGTTTGTCTAAATTTCAGTACCCATGCACTTATTATATAAATATTTTTGATGCTGAAACTACTCAGTAATTAATATTAACTTGTTCTGAAAAGAATTTACTGTATCGAGCAAATATCTCAAATTGTGCCAAATTTATAATAAACTTTTGTACTGTTATATAAAATTTATCAGGAAAGGAATCATGATGTCCAGATTTTAACATTAACAAGAAGCTAGAGTAGAATATGATATATATATATAACGCTACTTAAAAAAATTACTTAACTACTTAAAGTTTTTTTTTTTTTGAATATGTATGAATACAAAATTAGCAACATTATTTGACATATTTAAAATGTTCAACACTTATAAAAAGCTTGTAGCTATTGCTTAAAATTGTGGTATATTTAATTAAGTTTTATTTTTTAAAAAGGTTAATTATTTCTTTCATTAATAATTTCTTAAGTTGGTAGCAGTTGTCGGAAGGGACTGATAAATGAGGGTTTTTTTTTTTTTTTTTTGATGTTTTACTAAATAAAACTGAAAATATTGTTTTTAGATGATTACTTTTTAATGAAAAATTCCCCTTTTCAGAATAAATGTAAAATTTTATTTCACAGTTCCTGATGAGAATTCTTGATATCAAGAGATTAGTACATCAAAAATATTAATTCGAATTATATAATTTCTATGCACGCTTATATTTTGGCTTAGTATGAATTTGACGAAGAAATAATTGTTCTTCGCCAAATTCAAGCAAGATCAATTTTATTTCAAGTTCAGATAGCGATTACCAGAATTTGAGAAAAAAATTGAACAGAATTGTAAAAAATTGCTAAGTTATCTCTTCAAAAACAATTTGTAAGGATCAATCATCTATAAACGCGAAAACAAAAGAAAAAAAATCAAATCATTTCAAAATCAATAAAATAAACTTAAGTGACAATCTCAAAAATTTAAAAGAATTAATTTATAAAATTCAGTTTTTTCCCCCATTTTAGGCACAAAAGTATTCTTCTGCATGAGTATGAAAATTGGAGGGAAAAATTAGAAAAAAAAAATGTATTTCCACATATACTTGGAAAAAAATCTTTTTGTTTATTTATAATATTTTCATAAAATGATATAAACCAATATAAATTTCAATATTTATTTCATGAACTATAATAAAATAATCTGGCAGAAGCATTCGTAGTCAATCTTTACCTGATTTCACTTGTATTCGAAATCCATATTTTAAGAATTTCTATTACATGTAAACACAATAAAACTTTTTTTTTAATCTAAAGATTAAAAAAGTTGGCTAAAAAAAAGACTTCTATTTAAATTTTATCTAGAATGTTGAGGTGCAAAATTTTGTTTTTTATTTTAAAACAGAATTTATTTCCAAACTTCATAAAAAGAGTATTTATATGCATTTTCTACTGCAAAATCTATTATTCATTGAATAAAATTTTTTAATTTAAAACGAAAACAGAAACATTTGGGAAAATATAGATTATTGCAACTATTGTAATAAGAAATTATTAATTATTGTTATACATATGTTTTTAATTATATATAATATTAAATTATATACGATACCACAATATTTTGAAAATTCCATCCCCCTTTACCCCCACCTTTTTTACGGGAGGAAGAAGGGGGAGGTGCAGAACCAATGAAGCATTCTGCAATATCTCAAAGAAGCACGCGAATTGGGAGGATATAATTCCAGCGGCGGCATTCTCTGTCGACTCACCTTCGATTGCCGAAAAAGAAAACAGAACGAAAAAAAAAAAGAAGGAAAGAAAGAAAGAAAGGGGAGGTGGGGATGAAAAAGAAAAAAAGAAGGGGAAAAAATGGAAGTGAAAAGAGAGTTCAAAAAGGCCGTCTTCGCTGTCGAAAATTGGATCTCCACAGGGGGGCGTAGTTTCCTTCATTAGTGAAAACTCTAAGCTTCTTTTATTTATTTATTTTTTCGTTTGGTTCGACCCTTGTCCGCTCCGTCCCCTCTCTGGTCCCTCCTATCCTTTTCGGAATCCCAGGTAGGTCAGGCGTTAAGAAAGCAAAGTCAAATCATGAGTTTTGACCTTCACCGAACAGCTTTTGCGTGACCATTGCTATAATACAATAAAGAGAGTTTGAGGTTTTCCATTTTTATTTTTTTCCTTCCCCTAAAGACAGCGATGGAATGAGTCGCAGAAAAACGTGGGATGAAATAGCGAACTTTATTAGACGTTGAGAACGCAAAAATAAAAAAAAATAAAAAAAAAATCACGAGACGGAGATGAAATCAATATTTGTTCTGTCATAAAAATAGTGACATAAAAATTCCAGTCTCAGCACAGTTCCTCTACGATTCGGTCAGTAAGGACAAAAAAGAAGAAAAGAGAAATGCAATTGAATTTTTTTAGGATGGCATCTGTAATATAATCCTTCCTAAATTTATCAAAGAAAAATTTATTTTTTTTAATATAGTTTATTAATTATAGAGGCACAGAAATGCAATCAACTCAAACATCGCTAATCCTATTGCGTGGTTTAATTAGATTTTGGAAATATTGAAAACACTACTTCTGAGTTCAATTTCCCCTTTTCTATTTGCTACTTTTTAATTTAAAAAAAATTAAACACCCAATTTAAAAAATATATATATTAAAGAATGCAGTATTTATTTATTTCGGAGAAAATAGAAACACTCACAACTAAATTAACTGATCTCATATTGAATTCTAAATCGCATGATTAAATATGCAGGTGATATGTTGTGTCGGCCAATTAGTTTCAATTTAGTTTCTGAATTTGATACATTTTCAGCATGTTACTGGATTTTTTTTTAAAGGATAATCATTCTTTATTCCATTAAATTAGTCAAAAGGCTTTCATTCTTATTATTTATCATGACAATTACCAGATTTCCCGCCATCCATGTTTGCTCACAATATTATTGAAAAAGACGCTCAGTGCTTAAAAATATTCTAATAACTAAATGAACGTGATGAAGCAAATAGGAATCTGATTAATAATACATGATAAAGTGTCAATATTACCTTAATACTTTAAAACTTATAGTATTAATATTTTTTTACAACTTTATTTAATTGGCAACTAGGAAAATAATTTTTTTAAATCGATCTCTTGTGATCCCCTTTCAGCCTTACGACCTTTAGTTGCAACCAAGTTGAAAGAAAATTCGCCAAAATTCAAATCTAAATCACAAAACATTATTTGCTGATGTGTTTGTTTCAAGGAACAAGAAATCAAACACATCTGTTAAATATGAATACAAACCTTAAGCAGAATCGTACATTATAACATTTGAATTATAAAACTTTTATTTTAGCTTCTTGAAATTTATTAAAATTTGTTGAATAATTAATTGCCTTTAATCAGAATTATTTTTTAACCCTCATTTCTTCTAAATAAAACATTGCAATTATATTTAGATCATTGTTTAAATTAAATTTCAAATTTATTTCGATTATGGCTATTTTTTGACAAAAAAAAAAAAAGAGAGAGAGAGAGAGAGAGAGAGAGATCCCTCCAAAAGATTTCACATAAACCACTTCACGGATTATATTTTTTTGCAACAAACATGTGAAATTCAATGGCTAATTACAAGATAAACATTTTTTTTTAAAAAAAGAAGAAAATTAAATTAAAATCTACGATCTCAAATTTCAGGTTATCACGTGAGAACATTATTATTTTTAAATCATTATTTGTCTTAATTAATTTAAGTCATTAACCAGTTTAAAACGGTTTGAAACAATCACGAGACTTCTCTATTGGTCTCTATCCCTATATATATAAATTTTTAAATTTTCATTTTCAATTTTTCTAGCTGGCAAATAAAGTTTTGGGGCTCGACCGATTTTGAGATGAAATAACAGCTATGATGTCACAGTTCTATGTCTACCTTTTAAAAACACATCTACTTCAAAAGAAGCATACGTAATAATAATGCAATACTGGTAAAAGCAGATAAAAAATATATGCGTTTAAAAAGATGATGATGAAAATTGCCATTATGCCACAGAGAAGGAGATCTGTGATCTATGCTTTATTCATTGCTTACGCGATTTCGAGCTTCAAAACCCCCTAACCAAAACAACATCATGTTATCACATAGTTAATAGTTATAACGATAGTTAAAATGAACAAAAAAAAGAAGAAGAAAAGGAAAAGAATAAAAAAACTTCCAATTTTTATAGAAATCATGGCTTATTTTTAAAAGCGCAATATAAATAAAATATGGTGTGCAATTGCTGATTTATTCATTAATTTCGATTTAGAAGTCGATTAATGTAATAAAATTTTATTTTAATATTTATTATTTTACATTGAGTTGTGAAGTGACGTCTTTTTCCTCCATCAAGATGCGCAATGGATTCCATGATTAAATCTCTATGAAGCACTTGATATCTATGACGTCATCATGAACATCAATAAGCTGTAATGTTGCAAATTATATCGTGTTAGTAATTGCATTTTTTATATTTTTTTTATTGAAAACGATTATGTTATTTTTTTTCCTTTGGAATGCTGCGCTGTAAAATTTGATTTGGTTATTTTTAATGAAATCTCTTCTTTACAAACAACTTTATCATTTGATTAATATTTAGCATTATTAATTATATATCTTGCACAAAAGTTATTTCCTTTCATAAGCTTGAATGCTGAAAATTATATCAAATTAATAATTGCGATTTTTTTTATTGCAAACGATTAAATTGCTGTGCTTATTTTGTACTTTACATGATTTTCATTAAATTCTGTTTTTTGATTATTTTAGATAGTTTTGTTTTATTAGTCAAATTGCGAGCGCTATTTGGATATTATTCTTTTTGAAAATAAAGCACTGTTAAAATTAAGTATATAATGACAATTCAGTGTGATTAAGCTACTGAAGAAAAAATGCGTTTTATCACTCAAGTTAAAATAATTTATAAAGTAGATAAATATAATTTATAAAGCTGTAAAATGAGTATAATTTATAATGTTGATATAGTGTAATGTAGATAAAAATAATTTATAAAGTTATAGATTTTTGTATATTAAAAGGAAGAAACATCCATCAATGAATAGTTGTTTGCTTCTAAATATTTTCATAAGCACAAATATAATTTCACAGACTTATTTTCAGCTCATTTCAACTGCATCTAGAAAACATTTGTATAATTTCAGAAGCCAAATATGGTGAATTATGAATTCAAATTTTTCCGGGATTTATATTGCTTCATTTGTATTCAAATATCAGATGACGACAAAATGCGAGGTTATAAATAACCGAATTTATAAATATCTGATTATGTTTTTCACGGTTAACTTTGTAAAAGACATATTCTCCCTCCCCTAGCCCTTGAACAAAAATGCGATTAATTATACTTAATGTTTTTAGGTTATTTTTTCCCCCTAACTGCAAATATATGAATACGAACAATCACACAATACAGTGAGACTACTATATTTTATTAATCTTTAAAAAATAATTTTTAAAAAAAGTCCTAGATCCTACCTAAATTGTTCTAGATCATAGAGAAAAAAGAATATTCCTATTTAAAATTATATTTTAAAACGCATATCGGTAATAAAACTATTCTCAAATATAATTTTTCAATAGTTATAATTATAATATTTCTAATAATATATCTTTGTAATAAAGAAATGTCTCCGAAATAATTACAGTTAAATATAACTTTCTTTTGAAAGGACGATGAATAATCTGACCCAAACGATTAATCGTAATCAACCTAAGACTGACGATATTTTATCAAACTGCAACTTCAGTTACAAAGCTTTGAAAGAAAAAAAGAAAGCTCATTCGACTTTTAATTATTTCATTTTGTAATGGAAAAATGTTGAAGCACATTCATCTCTTTCTTCTATTGACAACAAACATCTCAACTCTGTTCCGAATTGATAGCAAACGATTTGTTCATTAGGAACTCTTGATTGAGTTGACCCTCCCTCCCCTTTCCCCGCCTTCCCGTTCGATGATCAGTTCTCACGCTTTTAAATTAGAAGAAAAGAACTAAAAAAGTTACCCTTAATTCGAAAGTCCATCAATTTATAACCATTCTTTGTATCTGCCAATATGCCAGCCTCATAATCATTCATCGTGTTGTCGTTGCAACTTGCTTTTGGGACGACTTAATTTATACTTTGCTTTAATGAGGTAAGCGAAACAGCTTTTCGCTAAAGAAAAGTTTAAAAAAAAAATAAAACAACCACCGCAAATGTAGAAAAAAACAGGAAAAGAAAAAAAAAATCGGGAAAAACTTAATTTAGCCGAGTTTGTTTAACCTCCATCGCAGCATCATTGTAACATCTGTCATATATGCACCGCCTTCCCCGTATTTCTTGTGAGTAAAAGAGCCACGCTTTGACCCCCTCCCCCCACTTTAGAGCTAGCTGATTACTTTTCTAAGGGGAAAAAATAAAAATAGATCGATAAAATAAATACGAAAAAAATAAAGATGCTCTAGAATTTATCTAGTCTTGCTGTCAGACGAAGGACCCCTATGTGAAATATAAAAAAAAAAAGTTTTTAAAAAAAACTTAATTCCAGAAGCCTGAGAAAGTGTCAGATGCTGAAATGTTAATAAAGCTCAAGTGGCGCATGCGCATTCTTTGCTTTCACCTCATGTTTCAGGCCGTAGTGTTAGTACTACCATTGGCCACCTGGAGCGCTGTCACGCTAAGTAGAATAAATTCTATTTCTTTTGGCGAAAATAGGAACTGAACAATCGATATTTTTTTACGATTATATTTTTTGATGTTTTCGTGCCTTAACTAGTTTTTAGTCTCTTTAATAGAGATAGAAAAGAGGGAAAAGAACTCTTTTGAAACCACGTGACTAACATCGATTAGACTTTCTGATTATCTTATCGTCAAGCAATGTTCCATACTCCCCCCGCCCCTCCTCTTCTCTCTTTTCCTTAAAAAAGAAAAGAAAAAAAAATCTTTTTTAAGATTAAATTGGATACATAATTTAATTCTGAAATGGGCGAAAAAAATGGTAGAAGAATGTAGCAGTTGGTAATGAGACAGAAAGGTACTAGAGTTGGATTCTGGTTTCGCTTTAAAACTGATGAAAAATTTGCCTTATATAAGAGATGAATAAATTATATCAAATATTGCCTGATTTTAAACTGTTTATTTATTTTTACAAAAAAAAACATGAATTTTAAATCGATGCATGCATTATTTCTTTTAATGGCACTGGGAAAACTGAAGTCATTTTGTAAAGCACTAAATTCTGTAAAATTCTCTGTAGAACCTTTTGCTTTATATCAAGGCTCTTTTTCTTTATATTCCGCTAGTGATTTTTTAGTCCTGTATTATACCATTCCATCCGTGTATTTAGAAGATTTCATATTACTTTTTTTCGCTACTTAATTATACTTATAAGTTGGAAAACACAATAATTCAATTAATCAATAATTGATGAGAAAACATAAAAATATATTTAGTTACAATTAGAGTTTAGTTAAATCAGATATAATTACTTAAAATGTTTTCAATTTCTTAATGTAATGTGAATCAGAATTATTTTTTCCATTGATATTGAAAAATCCTATAGAAATATCTAACTTTCTCAAATCCAAGAAATGGATGTATTCATATAAAATTGTTACATTCACGTGGAAATATCAAATAGAAATACTTTTTAGAGTGGTAAAAGTGAACAATCGTCTGATAGGACTCTAAATACTTCAAAGGAGGTCTTGGACAGGTGACTATTGCGAACTTCATTAGTACTAGCAGTAGAAAAATTGTGCCCCCCCCCGAATTTTCTCATTTCTGCTTTGCATTTACAAAGTTTACTTTTTATATCCATCATCTCATGATGACTTGGCATTAAACTCATCGCGCCAATTTAATTTAAGCATCCATTACTCATATTAAAGAAAGTGAGAAAAAAAATGTGACGTATTGCACAAAGTGAATTTACACTTAGATGGCATGTTACAGTATCATATGGCTGACGGACGCTTCGCTTATTTTGACTTCATTTATGCCGGATACTGTGATTCAAGAAGCATTGGTTTAATACCATTTGGAAATATAGGTATAAATTATCTTAATAATGATACGACGGCATAAATAAGTAGACACAAAAATTATCTTTAAAATATTTAAAAAATTAAGTGTAATTTATTTAAAAATAAATTGTAATATTATTATTTTTATTTATTTATAAATTTGATTATAAAAATTGATTTTATTGTTTTGTTGTAAAAATAGAATTTTTTCGAAGACAAAGAAAAATGTTTAGTAGTAATGTTACGAGTTTAAATACGTCACTTACTATTTCAGCTATATTAAGCGTTTCCTCTTTACTCATAAGAGATGTAGAGGAGTTAATGATAGTTATGATAATTATATTCCTTTTTTGCATTTAATGTATGTTCACAAATTTTTATTTTTATAAAACAGCAAAAAGACGAAACATGTTTATGCAATCAAGTAAAAAAAAAAAATGTTTGAATTTTAATGCGAATCAAACAATGGTAAATTCTCAAGCGGACTTTTAAATAAGAGAATTTGGCAATAGCATCAAAAGATCGAATAATTTCAAATTTAATACTTTGACATAAATTTCATAATACATTTAAATTATTAAAAATGCTGCAACTCGAATTAAAAATATCATTTTTATGAATATAAAATAATATTTTATGATTTTAAAAAACACTTTACTGTATTTTAATCATCCATATATTGACAGCATAAGAGCATAAAATAGAGAAATATTTGAAATTATTTATGAGAAAGAAAAACTATTACGAGAATGAACAAATTAAAATTATTTAAAATAATTTTTGAGAACTAAAGTAATTTTAAAATAAAATCGCAGAAATTGAAATGCAAAATGTAATTAATCTAAAACTAAAAATGCAAATAATTAATATATTTCAAATTTTTCAATATTGATACCCAAAATTTGGTTTGAAAATTCTTTTGGATTTAAGGCATTTCGCTGAAACTAGGCAAGCAATAATTTAATCTCCTTTTATCTATCATCAATTAGGGCTTCATTCTTTAAATTTATTTTTTAGTTGAGACACGAGAATATTTTTCACACGAGATTGAAAAAATTTTAATATACCTGGTAGAAATCACAGTTGTTAATTCTTAGATTTTAATAAACTAAATAGATTTTTATTTTGACTGATCTGGGAAATATAATTTTTTAATTAAAAAAACTCATTTTCAAATTTTATAAATTGTTAAATAGAAAAAAATGCTAAGGATTATTTACTTACGAATCTTCTTGCCTTTAAAAAAAAGTTGAACTTTTTAGTTTACCTCTAGAGAATCAATTCGTCACTAATTATTCATGAAATTCAACTGACCAAATGGCATGAAAGACCATCAGTCAAAGTAAATAAAGGCAATATCATAGAAACTTTTGAAAGGTAAAAAAGACATGAAAACAAGCTAAATGTTGCCGCAGAAAAAAAGAAAAAAATATCCAAAAACTCTGTGAGCAGGTGAATCCATTCGCTTTTTAGAATCAGAAAAGAATAAATTAAAAACCCATCTGCTCAGTCTTATTTCATAATCAGATTTTTAGAGAAATCATTTCATAAGGGATTTTAAAATAATTCTAGAAAACCTGTTTAAACTTTTTTTAAAATGATAACTCTGCTAAGATTTTGAAACGCAGAGTCAGCCCTCAATCCGATTTGATTGCTGTCGATATCATAAATAATATATATTAATTTAAAATGGCATCGTTTCCGCTTTGAATGATTATCGTCTGCAGTTGCAATTATTTTTACATCTGCTATCGAGTTTATAAATCTTCTTGCTACATTCTTGTTTCAATTAAAGATTGAAAAAAAAATGATTTAATTGATAACAGTAGCAAAAGTTCATAATAAAACCTTACACCACTAACTGCGTAACTAAATAATTTTAAGGCTGATACTAGCTTTTTCTTTCACATTAATATCAATTTGTTTCACGCGAGACTCATCTGATAGATCAATTCGACAGTTCAATTACATTTATCCATTTATCTCCTAGTTAAAGACTTCTTCGTTTCTCGCGTCTTATAAAAAAATAAAATAAACAACGCTTCAAGGACCTACTTCGGTTAAACATTTGAAAGAGACAATAAATTTTTCAGCAATTTCAGCTGCCCAAGAATGTATTGAAATTTTCATTATATTCGTATTAAATTGATTTTAAATCGTTAATTTTGATAATAGATCCCCATTGCAAGTATTTATGACAAACTGAATATCTATTGAAATTGTTTTATTTAAAAACAATCACCACCAATAATACGAATATCATTTCCTAAAATAATTAATATTACCTTCAAAAATTAAATGATTATTAAATGATTATTTGATTGACATTTATTTTAAAGAAAGGAAATCAAACTCTTTAAATAAAAATTCTAAAATGGTTAAGATTAGAATGTATACTTTTTTTGGTTTAGCATTTTGTGAATTAAATTTCTCATTTTCAGGACTTGAATATTATATTTTACCATGAAATGGCATTCAGAAATAATTAATATATTTAGTTTTGCAATGTATAAATAACTTACATTTTAGTTGTTAGTAGATTCATAATACACTATTTATTTTTAAATATTTTTCAATTTTATGTCACATTTTAAGTAGTCTTGTTAAAATAGGAAAAAAATCAGAGGTACTAAAAATTTTTCGATAAAAAGATAATAATTTTTATTGCATTTTTTTTTTTGGAAAAACAAGAATCTATTCGTTATTAAATATTCTTAAATTTATACTACTTTATATTACTTTAAAATTATACTTTACATTTATACTACTTTAAATTTATCAAGCATTTTTTTGTCTATATTCATTAATAAAGACATTGACACACAGAATAAATAAAACGTGCAACTATTAGTTAAAATTTTATAATAGCAGATAAAAAATGGTTAGGGGACATCTTATCTTAATTTTTAATTAAAATTACAAAAAAGTTTATTTTTATTTACATGAATTTTAATGATACTGGAATCACATTTCTGACAACTCTGACGCTGTACTTAGAATAGTTGTCATTGCTGAAAATATTATAAAGATTAACAAATGAGTAAATTTTTACTCACTTGACAATGTGCCAAGCAATTCTATTTTTAAAATTCATGGGACATTTTGCATTTGCTAATAGCTAATAATTTGACACATTACAGATGGATATGAATTTATTCAATATTACAAATATAGAAAAAAAATTTCAAATTATTTGACAAATTGTATCAGTTGACATGCAATTTTTCTTTATGGTGTAATCGCGAGTTCAATGTTCTCTCTATAATAGACCACTCAAAAATTTTATAAAATCAAAAAATTTAAAAAAAAAATTCGCTGGAAAAAAAATAATGATCCCTTTATTCCAAATTTATTGCATTCACTTTTACGTTTTGATGAATTCTCAAAGATACTTTGATCAATTAAAAGCTAAGAATAAAAAGAAGGGATCAAAATACCTATGCATTTCTTAAATTCTTTCGGTATAAAAAATATTCATTAAATTTGCATCATCACTAAAAACTTTTTTAACTTTTGTATATAATTTAAAAACGAAATTGTATTATATTTTGAAATTTGCATGTGAAATGAGAAAAAAAAATTTGTGATATTGATAAATATATTTTTATATTTAGCATTTATTTCCAGTGAAATACTATTTGGAAGTAGATAATCGATATGCAAGTAAATGGAAACTGAATCTTTATCGAATGAAATCATTCTCCCCGTTTATTTCTTGCATTAATTTACAGTGAAGGAATTTTTTTTAATATTTATTTCCCTTAAGAATGATGTGAAATCTCATGTGAATGCAGATTTTTAGCTTGAATGTATAAGTGAAACCACTAAATCTTGCACCAATTTTTTTTTTCACTTTTTCTCATACAAATTTATAAAAAAAGTTTTTGAAGAAGTTTATTTTTGAGATTTTATCTCTTGAAACAGGAAAAAAAAAACATTTTTAAAATTATGTCCTTCTGAGAGTCAATGTTGTTTCATCACAGTAACTAGAAAATAGATCGAACTAGATAAATAAAATTTGATAGACAGAGTTGTTATCCTATAATAGATATGAATCATATCTTGGACAAAATCTGTCGATATCGGACTTAAAGTCTATTTCTTTGTTCTGTGTATATTCGCTAGTACACAAAAACTGAAAAAAGCACTACCTGGATGGAAAGAATTTTCTCATGATTTTATCATCAAAATTGTAAATATGCATGTGTAATAACTTTCATCTAAACTCAATATCTGGTTGACTACCTGTTTGTGGATACAATAACTCCCAAATGGATTTCTTTATATGGTTTTATCATTATAATAGTAAATATCTCTGAAATTTTGGCCTAAATCCGTTGACTGGTTAATTTCCTGTTTGTGAATACGATAACTCGCAAACGGAAGGAGCTGAGAAAATATATTTTTTATATGGTTTTATCATTAGAATAGTAAATATTTATGAAATTTCAAGCTAAATCCGTTGATTAAGTGATTATCTATTTGCGAATACGATAACTCAAAATTGGAAACAGCTGAACAAATGGAACTTTATGTGTGTTTATCAACATAATTATAAATATGTGTCAAATTTTGGAACTGATTCCGTTGACTGGTTGACTATCTGTCTAACTCTAAAATGGAAAGAAAACAGTTGAATTTTTATGTCGGGATATTGGAATAATTACATCAAATTTTGAAATATATCTATTGAGTACATTTTCGTAAACACAACGTCTCATAAACGGAAAGAATTGGAAAAATGATATTTTTTTCTTTGCTTTTCCCCCGTCAGAATATGCTTCAAATTTTGGGCTAACTCAGCTGATTGGCTGATTGCTTGTTCGTGGATTTGATAACTCACAAATGGAAAGGATTGCACCAATGATTTTTTTAACGAAATCTCTATAAAAAAAAATATGGATCTATATTGAATTCCGAACTTTATTAGCAAAGGGAAAAATTCCTTCTAAACAACAATATACATCATAATGTTTTCGATGTCTTTTGATAACCAATTTTCACCATTACATGAAGCAGCAAAACACGAAACCCAACAGATTTTGGAAATGTATGAGAAAGTAAGATGAGAAAACTTTCCCTCCGGTTTGTTACAGGACTTATTTGCCTTGAAATGCAATTTTCCGATTCGCAGTCTCACTACGAAAAGACATCATTAGCAAGCACTATCTTCAGCTCTCTCCAGGTCCGGAATGACAGAATAAATCTCTGACCTCCGAGGTCTCGAGAGCATAAAAAACGACGGAATCACGTCGTACAGTCTCCATAAATCAAAGAATGCGACATCAGGAACATGTTGGAATAAATGAAAAGAAAAAAAAAAACACTCACAAAAGAAACCAACTGTAAAAAAATGAAAAGAGGAAAAAAAAAAAAAAAAGAAGAAGAAGAAGAAGAAGAAGGTGTTCCGTTCAAGACATTCTACGCACGCGAAGTCAGAACTTTTTCGTTCCTCGACGTGTCATTCCAGTGATCCCAGGTCCTTGGATGTCACCAAGATTTATTCGCATGCCCATTTGCCATTTCTAATTCCACTGACTACGATTCCAAACCAGAAATCATGTTAGCATCAGCTCTGATCAGCAAAAGCATAGGGTTGAGCTCCTTCCAATCTGTATTCTGTGAATGGATGGAGGGGGGGGGGGCGCATTTGGAAGACACATTGTTTCCTTTATCTCGGACATTCAGTGGGCATTAATAGAATACTGCACAGTTACTTGAGTTATTGTAAGATGTGGAATGTAATGTATGCAGGTGTTTTATATGAATCAGAACGCAAATTCGGATTTTGGAGCTTTTTGAAGCAATAAACTCTTAAAAATAGGAATTCACAACCTTAAAGGGATAATTTTATTTGGCATATATATACTGCGTGACTTTCAGTACCTTCTTTAAAGTTTAAAATTTAAATTCAAATCCATTGAACAATATTTTCCTAATGAAATAAAATGGAATACATTCCTTTTAAAACTTGGTTGATTCTTTTGGCATATTTTACACAACTCTCCATACTTATTATATACTCGTCCTCATTTGACTTTTTTTTTCATTAAATGATATTTTCCCTGAAATTCGAAGTAATTAGCATGGAAATTTTTGCTTTTGTTAAAAATATTTACATAATTTTAAGTTGTAATTATCTTTGTAATAATAGAGTGTATCGTTTGCATTTTGAATTGGCCCTTGTGTTATTTCAAAAGGGGAGACATTAAACTAATAAAACTAAACAAAACAAATCCTTATATTTTGGTATCAATTATAGATTTTTAAAAGTTGTTATATTATTTTTTAAACAAACTTTTGTATCTTAACACCTTCTACAGAATAAATTAAATACATTTTGCTTCATTATATCACAGTCAGAATTGCAAATATTTTTAAAAAAATTGCAAAAATCATATAGTAATATCTTTGGAATGAAAAGAATATTATTGCATTTTTTTCAAAATTTAATATAAAGTAAAATATTTTTCATTTTTGTAATATATTTCAAAATTATTCTCAAAATTGTATGAAAAACTAATACAAGCCATAAGTAAAAAAATCGATGTTAATACTTGTGTTGTATGTTGATACTTGGGTTGATAAATGTGAGTACTGTGTCATCCATATTCGGGTGACAGTAAAAGTTCTGATTCTCAGAATAGAATTGTTGGAATAGCAAAAGTTCTCAATGTAGAATTTAATGCGGGTGGAGCATACCTATATTTAGTTTGTATCTTCTTTTTTTAATACGTTCACTGTGTATGTCGCCTGTAATTCACACCGACTGGCAACTACTTTTCACTTAAATTTTTTTAACTATTTTTCACATATAAATTGAAAATTATTTTAAAATTATACATTGGTACTACACAGATCGCAGAATTATTTGAAAATAAGACATTTATTTTTGATTTTCTTGCATAAAATCACATTTAATTTATAGTTTTACAAGTTATTTTTTCTGAGCTTAAAAAAAAAAGTTTACAAATGTACATTTTGATATAAAACAAACTGATATTCATGCCTATTTTAAGCAATAAAAATTTATTCTAATATTATAGATAACTTTAAAACACAGTTACTTCAATTAATTAACCCCCCCCCCCCCTCGATTCCTTTTCACTTAAAAAAAATAAAAGAAAACCCTGGAAAATATCTATGTCTGAAATTTTTTTCCGAAATTCTAGTTTACGTTTAAATACGTAAATAAAGTAAGTCATTTAAAAATAAATTGACGATAAATTAAAAGAATCTATTTAAATATATTTATTTTGAAAAATTCAATGGAATCTTTCTTATAAAGATGAGTTTCCGAAATATTTTTGTAAATAAGAAAATTCGTCTGACGAATACATTTTATAATTATTCATCGATTCAAATTTTATGTAGACAAACCCACTAAGAATAGGAAGTTGAAGCTTAAGATGTTCTATTTCGATATATTTTCGACATTTTTTTTTATTTTTATTTTACATTACATCTGTAATTTTTTAAATTTATTTATGACATATATACACGAAAAAAATGTTAAAAGGTGTTCAAATTAGTCCTTAACATCGTAGCACGATATTTCTTAAGATTTAATTGTCTGCTTTTATAATATTTTTTTAAAAAATTCTTAATTATATAGCAGCGATAACAAGATCACACATGCACACATGAACACACATTTAATTCGTATAAATTTAAACCTGTTATTAAAACAATAAAAATTATTGACACAAAATATGCTTAAAAATATTTTATTTAAATTAATGAAGAAATAAAATTCATATATGCGATATCTTGCTGCTATTTTTTGAATAATAAAATGTTGAAAAATAGTTTGTTTGTAAGAATATGTTCCAAAATCATTGGCGAAAATATTAAAAATTTTAAATACAAATATAATTAAACCTGAAAAATCCCTTCTTGCTGAATATCTGCCATTCAAAAAGTAACTATATACCAAATTTGATACTGTAAGTCCAACGGTCTGTCCAACGGTCTGTTTTGAGCAAGTATTGCACCAAGCAAATCGTATGATGTAGTTTAAACTTTTGTGATTGCAAAAACGTTTGAACGTAAAATTTTGATAAGTTAATACGCTTTACATTTTCCCTGAATATGAAAAAATATATATCATTTGAAATTATGACTAAGAGCTGGTGTCACCAAGTGTATTTAAACATGATAACGTTCAAAGGCAAACAGCGAGGAAAATGAAATTTAGCATACATTTCTCATACTAAAATTGCATGCCTGCATCAAAACTTCCACCTCTATTAACACAAAAAAAAAGTATTTTTTTGACAAATTTATTTTATTTTATTAAATGTATTGAAATATCATGTTCTGTTCATTGAGCACGGTTCAAACTAGATGATAAAGCACTTTATTTACAAATATTTTTTCACATGAATGTTAGATGAAATATTACAAAATTTTTAATTAGTCGTGTCTGCCATTGTTATTCTTGCATAAGATTTTGTTATAATTCCTCCCATTGAATAAATTGAATATATATCCATTCAATCTTTCATAATTGAAATTATAAATCATTTCTTAAAATATGTGCAAATATAAGAGAATAATATTTCTATTGTGAATAGAAAATCAAATCATAATTTTTTTTTCAATATACTCCAAAATGATCATCGAATTACATAAAAAAATTTACAGTAATAAACCATAAGTGGGAAAGATAAATACAAATTTATGAGTTGTAGTACATTAGTCTTAATATGCTGAATATTGACCATATTCGCATGACAGTAAAATTTCTCATTCAATGTAAAATTTGATTTGAGCAAAATAAGCCAATGCTCAGTTAACACCTCCTTGTTTTAACACGTTCGCTACCATGATTCATATCAGTGATTCGTACCACTGTTTAATAAGATACTTACATTTTTTGTGATCTCTTAATTGTAGTAGAGAAGAGAATGTTTAATTAGATAGTAGGTGTGAATCACAGGTGATTCATATGTTTTAAATAAGGAGATATAAACTAAACACAAGCGTATTCTACTAGTATTAAATACTACGCTGAGTGAGAACTTTTTATGTCCCTCGAATATAAGTTAAATGGCAGTCTATGTGTTAAACGTTGTCCACTGTGTATCACTTGTGATTCACACCTAATATCTAATAAGCTATTCTCTTCTCTACTACATTTAAGAAATAGCAAATGAGTAAGCATTTCGTTAGAAAGTGTTAGGCGTGAGTCATGGCAATAAGCGTATTAAAGAAATTTTTTTTTATCTGTATGCAATAAATGACATCCTTTTTAAAAAGAGCATGATTAAAATCTATGCGAAAATACTGCCATTTTTCTTAAAGGATAAACGTCACTGGTTTCTATTGTTGACAGATAAACACCCATTACCGGTATTAATATTTCCTCTTCCTCAAGATGATTGGCGAGCAAATAAAGACTGGCGATTTCTAAACACTGGACCACTTCCTCAAAAGCATCCAGAAGACCCGTTCCTGTACTCATCATTGTAATAAGCATTGGCTACCCAGCTGAACATACCGACGGCTTTTTGAAACCCTCAACAATGATGAGACATAGCGGATGAGCGTGATTCATTCGCGTTTTCTATTGTTTTCAACAATTGAGTAGGTTTCGCTAATTGGATGCGTCACCGTCATCAGTGTTTGTTGATGATACCAAATGAAGAAAACGTGGTGACTTGTTATTGACGATAGGAATGTGGTATTGAAAGACGCAGACGTAATCACTAACTTGAGTATTTCTCTAATTTCAAGATTCGGGAAGAGATATAACATTTAATAGATTCAAATCTTTATGAGAGTTAATTTTACCGATTCATTTCTGTTGTTAAAGAAGTTATTAGATACTTTATCCGATGTATATGTGACTTCAAATTGTAGGACTTGTATTTTCTTCCTGTAAAATACTCAAACATTGTAATTATAATGGAAATAGAAGTCTTAATAAAGAATATTACTTGAGACTTTTTCAGTAAAATTTTAGAAAAGAAAAATAATAGGTAATTATGAAATGTATTGACTGGTTGAAATAAAAATAACAGCTTTTGAAATCTACGTCAGTTAACACTAATAAATGTCTCTAAACTAATATACATAAAACTGGAATTTTATTTAGGCAAATCAGAATACTAGTTTACAAATGAATCGGTAATTTTAATTTATTTATATTCAGAATCTAATTAACATTTCCGACTCAACTGAATTATTTTAACCTTAATTAACGTAATTATTTAAATTTTAATTTATAAATGGATTATAACAGACAAAGAATTCAAGAAAACTTTTGAAATTTGGATTTTATCAGCGTTTGAAATCTACGTTAATTATCACCGACAAATGCCTCTTAACTAAATAAAAATAAAACTGGAATTTTATTTAGATAACTCAAGCTACTGATTTACAAATGACTTGTAATAAGTAATTTTAATTAATTTATAATTAGAATCTAATAAACATTTTTGACTCAGTTGAATTTTTATAACGTTAATTAACATTATTATTTAAATTTTAATTTTATAAAGGGATTATAACAATAAAACAATTCTAGGATTTAAAAGATCATTGCGTAAACAAAATATACAACTAAAATTATATGAATTCTAATAAAAGTTCTTTCTAAAATATACACATTGTTATTTATCCAGATATTGTAATATAAATTTGTCAGAATATTACGTCAAAAATGAATTTTTCCTATTACTCTTTCGCTTATTTAACCTCACTACTGCTTGTATCACAAATTTATTCCAGCTTCGATTCTATATAATTAATAATTACTTCTTCCAAGAGTAAGTCTAAATTATTTTATTGTCCCGATGGTATTGGTGGACACTTTGAGTAACTCTTTTACTAATTATCAATAGCATATGTAAAATTTTCAAGCCTCAAATTAGTACAAATGTATTCTCTTAACAATTATTAAAATGTTAAGAATATTTGTCTATTATTGCCCAAGCATTCATCAATCGATGAAATTACAAATATTGTTTAACATATTTATTAACATTAGTGTGAATACTCTTTCATTATCTGTTCCTAGCTGGCAAATATTGTTTGTTTAAATGTGTCCACAAAAAAAAAAAAAAAAAAAAAAAAATCATATTGAATGTGATATAGTAAGTGCAGGAGAATTTAATACTTGTCTTCTCTTCTGCTATATTTTGATCAGAATTCCCTCTAAATAGAGCATCAGTTAATTGACGAGGTAGCTAACTAATAATTAAATAGTAATAATCATATTAATTATTTAGATAAGCTTTTTCGGTCTGTTTTTAGTTCTTTATCAATTAATGGCATAATTGGCAGATACATCAAATTACAAAATTTATGATATTTGATTCAGCAATTAAATCAGTAGAAAAATTAATTTAAGAGACAAAAATTTTTTGGACACATATAACCAGCGCTAATTTTTTCTTACTTTCTTGCATGAATAAACTAACAATTAATGCTACCCAAAAGTATGCATCGTCTAATAAGGAGATTTAATAAATATGTGAGACAAAAGGGGTTTTTGGATTTTCAAATAGAAAACAGCTCAATCTTTAATAATTTAAGCTCAAACTTTTAGTCATTAATAATTTAAATTGTAGCATGATTATTAATAATTTTTTTCTCTCTTTAAAACTTTTTTCCTTTTAAAAATGTAAATTTGATGTGTTTTCCGAATTTAAGGAAATCTGAAAAGTGGAGATTCGTCAAAATCTCGAGTTCGAATCATTTTACAAATACTACACTTTCTGGATACTACGTATACGAAAAAGTAATAAATGTCAAGGCTGAAGGATTAACTGTATTCTAATATTTTACATCAATATAGATGAATGCTTTTTATAGAAGCTTTCACCTACATTTATCCAAACAAGAAAAACAAATTAACTCAACTTTAAAACCCTCTCATATTTCCTCTTTCATGATTATTTTAAAACATTCATCATTATTTTTCGAGCATCACATATACGTGAGTTTTCCTTCCAAACGCATGCATGAACATGTTGTATCCAGATTTCCATAAATCAAGGACACAATGCATAGATGAATAAATGCTTATCATTAATAACGACGCTGGTTCGTGCATTTAATTCATTTATTCACTTTCCATGAATGACATCCTACAACTATTTCTGCCTCTGCAAAAATATGCTCAAATAAATAAACTCAGGTTCCTAAAAGTGACACGCAAGTCTAGTTAATTTCCTATCTATTTCTAAATAAATGACTATTGAACCGTTACTCTTTCACCCTTTGAAACCTAGCAGGACGTTTCGTAATTCAACCCACGAAGCAAATCTACAAGCCGGTGTTGTTTTTCCCTATCTCCACACAAACGTGCAGCTAGACAAACCCAGAACGTCACACCTAAGGTCAGACGTCCCCAAACCGTTGCTTGTTTGTTAGCAGCATTAAAAGCATTCCAAACCAAGGCATCACGTCCTCCTGTTTTATTCTGGGCAGCAGACCATGAACCAGCATTTTTCAAGAATAAAATAAAGGAAACTTGGCGAACGCTGTTTGACATAACACGCTCAGACTGGGCATTGTTCGCGACAACTACAAAAATAAACAAACCGACGGGTATGGGCTTGGAGTGAGGTTTATCATCCAGACATCTTGTCCGCCTTTACCCTCCCTGGACCATCCCCTTAAAAGGCTCCTCTTGAAGAATCCGAACAATACCACAGTAGAATAGGCAACAAGGAACTACATAAATAAAAAAAAACGAGGATTAAACGGCCGTCTTTCTTGATCTGTCCTGACGGCAGAATAGACATCGGGGTCGGTCTGTTCTCCCCCACCTTCTTTGCTTAACTGACTTTTGACTGTGGCTTTTATCGGCCTGGTCATCTTTTTGTGGAAAAGAACTCCATTACCACATACTGAGTGATCGCGGTTAAAGCAGTTTGTTGATACAGAGGAAGCGTTTTGTTCCCAGATATGGACAAGTGTCCAAAGGCGAGAAAGAGGGTACTGACCTGTCCGAAGGGTTTTAGAGAACATCTTCCCTGTGACTTATCTCACTGGATAGACAAAAGCTGTCATAGTAAAAAAAAATTCGAAAAAAAAAAAACAACAACTTGAACGTAAAATAATGTTTTATTTCTTATGCACGAAGTGATATTATAATGCATCAGATAAAGATGGAGCAGTTAATGAGAATGCAAAAATTTTCAATTGATGGGGGCGTACCACGAGGTAATCAGTAAAAAAAAAAAAGAAAGTAAATACGTCATAAAAGAGAGAGAGAGAAAATAGGCCGAAAAAGGTGATGATGAAATCTAGATAAGAAACCATTACATCCTCTAAATGCAAAAATTATATGTCAAAAAATAATAAATAAATGCGTATATATAAGGCAAAAATTATATGTCAAAAAATAATAAATAAATGCGTATATATAATGCAAAAGTTATTTTGATACTGATAACTTTAAATTCCAAAATTTTTTGGAAGAAGACAAAATTTAACAAATGTCCTCAGAAAGGTTATAATCAGGACTGGCTGACAGATATTAACAGTTTGAAGATCATTGTGGAAAAATTGTTTTCATCCATTAAAATAATAAAATGAAAATGTTAGCCTTTTAAGATGCCTGAAATGTTCTTCTACATCTACAAAAGCAATTCCATTTTAATAGGGTACTAAAACTCTATATTACGTTATAATATTACCTGTCAATGCAATATTTTCTACTTTATAAATTGCAAAACCCTCTATGATGAAATTTCATTAAAAAAAACATGAAAAACCCAGCAAAGATCCATTAAAATGGGATTTTATGAAGTTTTAATTTTATAACCAAATCGAAAAGATTGCCTCTTCCATGAAGATATAGTATATAAAATGAAATGGTTTATTATTGCTTAATATAGTCAGTGGCATAAATGGTTATAAGAAATTCGTTTTTACACACAGATGTCTTCGCTTTATTCGAAGTTTCGAGAATAGATCATATTCTAGTTCATCTCCAAGGCGCCGGAATAAGATTTCATTTTTCTGAATAAATTTGTATTTTCTTTCTTTGTTATTAGAACACCAGCTATGAGATTATATTTCACAATATTTAGTTAATGTGTCACATTAAAGCATGAAAAGAGTTCTACGTTCTCACAAAAAGAGTAATCTATCATCGTAACATTGGCAAAGTATTATTTTGATGTACTTTACTGCGATTAAATATTAACAATTATCAAAAGAAAATTAATTGCATACCCATCGTTTGTTCTTAAAAGTGAGAAACAAAATTAGAGATGCAACAAAGTTTATTAGAAATATTAGGCTCATATTTGCCTCTAATTATAACTTTAAAATCTATTATTAGTTACAACTCTAAATTGTTGACAATTTTTGTATAAATCTTAGCATTCTTTGCTTTTGCACCTGCTTTTATCCATTTGAAACTGCCTCATCCATGAAAATTAATTATATAAATCAGATCCATCCAATAATTTAAGTATACTTAGAATCAACACAGTATTTTCATTATATAAATTCCCACATGAGACAGTCCAACCGGAATGCATATTAAAAATCAGTTGTCAGCTTTTAATGATAGCTGGAAACCTGAAGTCCTAATGAACTCGATTTTAGATCACAGTGTTTCACTCCGCAAAACACATTCCTTTCAATCTAAAAACCACCCTCCACCCTGACCCCAACGCCTCAGGGGCATTCTCTCCACATGTTGCATCTCCTCCCCTCTCTCTTGCCGCCCCTTTTTTATTTTATGTTATTTCGCGCAGCCCCTCCTATCCGAATTCTTAAAAACTACTCCCCACCCCACCCCCGAGTAGTTCCTTTTGAGAGCCGGTGACAGTCGGTTTGACCGATGAGCTGCATAGAAGTGAATGACGAAACCCCAAAGGTAATAACCAAATTAAAATACCCATTACAAGAGTGTCTTTGTGGAGCGAATACCGTCGCTTCATTTCGTTCCTACCCCCATCCCACTTTTTATTCTTTTTTTTCCCCTTTTATTGCTTGTTTATTTCGTTTTCTCGATAGATTTTGCGGCTGCCCTGAGGGTCAGCCAGCGACTAATAAGGTATGAGAATTTCTTTTTCTTCTCTTAACTGAGTAGCTTTTCATTGCTGCATCTCGTAATGTGGTTTCAGGACCATCAACCGGCAAATAAATGAATGCCGGATGGGAAATACTCAATCGTGAGCGGAACAATATGGGTGATTAAATAACATAAGTTAAAAATGATGAAAAATGATGAATTTAATAACACATCTTTAACCTTCCGGCTGCGTGATTTTTAAAAATCACTATTTAGATGCGATGTTTGCAAATAAGTTCAAACATTTTTCAAAGAAAGCGAGCCGATACTATATGTTATGCAATAATAATGTAATAAAAATCTATGATCGTAAAAATAAATGCATTAAACTGTGAAAAACGCAGGGTGCAACAGAACATCGGATGATTGCCAACCCGCGGAAATCGCGGTATAAACAGCTGGAGGTTTAATAAGTCAACCAGTTTTTGTGAAAATGCTAAAAATAAGGATGATTTATTGTAAGTTACAATATTTCACTATAAGTAATTATGCTTCTGTTTGCGATGCTACTTTAATGTCAACAAAATAGAACAATATGAAACTGTATTCTTTTTTTTTCCATTATAATATTATCAAACTAGCAATAAGGACTATATATGTCAGTGATCGTTATGTAAGCTAGTTACAATAAAAATCGGTTTAAACAATTGAAAAGGAAGGCGCGCTAGAAAAGAGAAAAAGAGTGAGACAATGAGATTAGGAAGTTCGCTGCAAAGGTTGTAATTAGAATATAAAGAATAATATTTAACATTCTGAATTTTCTAATTTAACTCCTTTCCCAATTGCAAAGAAGAAAAACTCCAAATAGATGGGCTAATAAAAATTTATATATTCATTGGAAAAACGATTGATTAAAAATCCTTTAAAAAAGAATCTTTTTCTTCAAGTAAAGAAAAAGTCTCGAATAATGACCTCAAAATTTTGAAAAAGATATTGGTATTAAGATGTTTATTTCCTGAATTTTAGATTCAGCTCTTAAATTATTTTAGGAAATATGACCATTTTCAAAAAATATTTCTCAAAATTCGGCTAATTATGTCAGAAGTACAGAAGAAATTTCTTTAAAGCGGCAATTATTTATTCTCTTCAATAACTCACTAACTTTTTAAAGATAATTAAAAAGCAAAACGTGCAAACAAAAGCAAACTAAGAGCAAAACGTGCAAAATTTCATTCGGAAAAACATAAAACAGTAAATAAAAAATTGTCCATTAAATTTTAAAATTTTAAACTTCAAGGGGCATTGAGTCACTATTACAATTACCAATGTACCCATTTTCATGGGTGTAAGGTCGATAGATCCTGTCTGTAAACATGGATATACACGCCATGTCATGTTAAAAATGATTAATTTATTCTTTTTGTCAAAAAAAATTAAAATAAATACTTATGGTGTTAATATTAGTAATATTTATATTCCTTAAATTCAGTTACTAATGATAGATTTAAAAAGAACTGTGGTTATTATTCAAAACATTAATTTTAGAAAGTTTATCTCTTATCATCGATTTTTCTATGGAAATATCACTGACTTTTGTCATTAAAAATTTTGGTATTTAAATCTAAATTTGAGTAAAAATAACCATTAATTTATAATATAAAAATTGAATGTATAAGCTTTAAAATCTCATGTTGCTTTTACATTATCATGTAGATTGAAACAACAATAAGTCACATGTCCCCAAAACAACCATAAACATTTTAGATAAATTCGTACGTCAAGAGGTTAAATTTATACGAATTGAACAATACCGAATGACCAGAAAATGATTTTTCCTATGAAGAAGCCTTAACAGTTAAAACTCCTCAACGAAATGAAATCAAATTTCTTATACAAAGCAAGAAATTAGAGGAGATTATCTAATGAGAAATTTGTACGATTTAGCTAGATTATGCAAATTTCCTAAGCCTACGCGTCAACTACACCACTCATTAATTTTAGAAAGAAGACAGCAAACATTCCGCTCGTTGATTGACTGTTGAATGTTACTTAATCTTATATGAGCGTGCTTTCCTCATAGTGCTATATTACAATAAAAAGAGTATTAGTGCGGCAATTCAGAAGGCTTCATAGCTTACATAAAGATTAAATGTCTGCTGTACCATTGAGAGCTATAGCTAAAAGAAGAGAGGAAACTGGATCTCTAAATATTAAAGCCGAAAAGCAGTATCAGTTGATACGATAAGAAAAGTAGTCACACACATCAAAAGTGACAGTTTACGAGCAGCCATGGAGAATGTGATACGCCGGATGCACTATCTTGTGTACAAGGAAGGTCAGCGCGTTGGAAATGTTGCACGTGGTCAAGAGGACCCCCATCTTGATTAATAGAAAATGATTTGCTGAATTTCATTCTGTATGAGCTTCTTATATTATTCGAATATTAGTGAAATTTTGCGTCATCTGTGTTTCGTGCGTTAATTGTAATTATTGATACATTATTTTCGGTTCCAATAGCGCCGATTGGAAACTTTCGGTACTCTTTTCTAGGCTATACCGTTTCTTAAGCTTACCACAGTTTGTAAATGAAATTTTGGTTGCATTACGTTCAATAGATTTAGATTTTCCACCGCCGGAAAATTATTTTAAGCCTACACTGTATTTGTGTTTTAAAATATAACAAATAGTCAAGACAGGCAATAGTCTTAAATAGAAAAATTATGTTTAGAATACGTGAGCGAAAAATACTGTTACAAGTTTTTTTAGACTGCCAGGATTTGATTAATTTGCCAGATCCTGAAAATGTTTGTGATTCACCTAAATTAAGGAATCAGAATGAAAATATTAATCGAAATTAGGATTATTTCGGTTAATTTGGCTTTCTTTGCATTGATGCAAAAGTAAGAACTCATACATACAAGAAATGGTTAATATTCAAACAATTATAATATTGATCAGTCATTAAGAATTAAAATAGAATGACCATTTTCGACATTGAATAAAAATTATGAAAAAAAAAAAGAATTAAAGGAAAGAATTAAAAAAATCAAATCCAGTAAATCTTTTTTTTTGTCTGTATTTATTTAAAGAAATATAAATGAAACAATTTACATAAAAAAAGACTTATTAATCATTACTTGGTAATAAAATGCTAAATATATTTTGTTCCTATTAATTCTCGTCGAACAAGTTGGTCATCAAAGGCGGATAGTATCATAAAATATTTGTGCTCCTAACCTGATTAAGACAAGGTTTCTTTTAAGCTGTTTCGGCTGTAGGAATAAAATTTTTTACAAATAATAAATAAAAATAAAAATTTCGCATTGTCAAATATATGTAAAAATGGGAAATAAAATACTTCAGTGAACCTTTAATTAATGATTAATAAAAGAAAATTTTATATAAAAATAATTTTAAAAATTTAATTTTCTATAATATTTAAAAAAAATAGTATTGAAACACTGTAATGTTTGTTCAAAAGATTATTAATAAAGAGCAGCTTTCTATTGAATAGCAACGCATACGAAAAAAAAAAAGAAAGAAAGAAAGAAAGAAAAGACAAAAAATATATAAAAAGTAAACATAAATTCTGAATTTTCAGTTGCTATATATTATTCAGAGTTTTAAAGGCATTAATTTAAATATAATAACATACTCGCTTTAGTCTTTTGTGATTTATTTGAATCTGGTTGTTCTTTTATGAATGTATCTTTTTACTAAATTATATTGTATAAACTGATTAAAATGGATTTTAATCAATTATTCTTCTATAATTTTAAGCAACGTTTTAAAAATTGATTTCATGAAAATGCATTTTCGTGCCTCGAAGTTTGCTTTAACCACAGGGTTTTTAGATATTTTATGCGAAGGAGTGGCATGGCCAAATCCAATTCTTGCTTTTAAACGCCAACTTTTTCTTGTTTTGAGTGTTGAGATCGCTAGTTTACAAATTCCTTATCTTAGACATTTTCCGTAAATTTTGAGAAGCATTGCAAGCAAATGTACTTTTGTGAAGAGCAAATAAACAAATAAGTAAAATAAAAATAAATAAACAATCAATAAAAATAAATAATGAAGAGCAAAAAAAAAAAAAAAATCCCGTGGTGAAAGGAAAAGGAGTTATGAAAAGAAAGAATCTTTTTTTATTTTAAACCAAAAATTTAAAACAAAAATATAAGGGGAAATAAAGGGGGGGGGGAATAAAGGAAAAAAACAATTTAATTAATCGACAAGGAAGATCTACTCAATTTATATTATTTTTAATTCACATTTTTGCATAATTTGACACTTACGCAAGTGAACTTACAGAATGACTTATTATGTAACGCTAATTTTTCTTTTAGTTATAACTATTGCATAAAAAGGATGATAACTTGCATTGAATTTTAGAGTGATACGATATTTTCTTTTCTTTTTTTCAAAATAAATGCAAATATTTCCCACTACAGCCAAATAGCTGAGTACAACTTTATTCAAAAATTTTCCTTCTAAAAATGATAGTCTCCGATTCATAGCTTTCATAACTTTACTCTTCTCATTTTAATGATTGATAGATGAATAAAGTTGAGTTTAAATTCAATACACCTCACTCTTTGCGACATAAAAAAGTAATAAAGTTTTATGATGTAAGAAATAAAGTTCGTTTCATTATTCAGTTGCTGTCGAGTCCCATGTTCTTTCTAATAAAATACTAGAATGCCATAAAAATGAAGGTTGATGTTTAAAGGAAAATAGCAAATTAATACAGTGTGGAAAAAGAAAAAAAATTAGAAATTTTTATATTCAAAAAGAAGCTAGTGATGAATGATTTTCTTTTTAGAGAGATAAAAAAAGAAAATGGTAGAAACTTTGCATACAAAGAACGAAAAATGGTGATTTTAATAAGAAAATAATAAGGAATCTCATTTACTAAAAGGTTGATAGTGACGCTCTTATAACGATATTTAAAAGTTAATAAAATGACGCATTTATAATGATATTTAAGTTAATAAAGTAACGCGATGATTATATTTAAAAGTTAATTACTTTTTCCAAAACGCGACACCAGAATAAATTAATCTGTATTCAAACAGATAAATGCAATACGAAGCTCTTCACACTATTTTAATGAATATATTTGCGAATATTTTCAAAAATATACGCCCTTTGACTTTTAATGACATGATTAACAGGTGTATTCAAGTATAGAATATTAATTCTATGAACAGTTTTAATTAAAGGATTTGGAGTAATTTTATTGAAAGTAAATAAAAAAAATAATTTGAAAGATTTAAATATCTCGAGTGTCTTTTCCGTTCTTATTTGAAATGAAATAAAATTGAGTTCCAGAAACAGAATATATCAATTGACGATGGTGAGTGAAACCGCGAGAATGCGGCTAACATGCAAAATGCTCAGAATAAATTAAATATATTAACAATTTGATACCGTTAAAGAACTGGGATATTTTCAAATACGAAAATCGTCAAAACTTGAATTGAAAATAACGAAGATTTTTTTTTCTTTCAAATCTAATCTGCATAAAACTATCTAATAAAAAAATCTAGCATATATGGGAAGAGCCATATTCCATAGCATGATAAAAATATTCGTTTCTTATAGTATCTGTTTTCAAAGCGAATTGAAAGTGCACTGCAATACAATAATCTATAAGTTTATAGACGAATATCAATAAACTCAGAAAACAGAATTCGGCTTAAAACCATCGAAACTGATAAAACATTTGATAATTCTCATGAATTTATTTTCATTTTTAATATTTAAAAAAAATAATAAATGTCATATAACTTAACAGTTTTAAAAAGCACGATTTTCTTTAAATTATAAACAGCTTTTTAAAAACATAGTACTGAGCAGAAATTAATAAAAATACGTTTAACAGATGAGTAATTATTGTAAATATATGAATAATACACTTCATACGATCGCAATTGAATGAGTTTTATATATTAATTCAGAAATTTGAAAAAAATGAACACGATTGAAAAAAAGTCAAAAGTTTGTACCTTTCTATCATAGAAGTTTCTGTTAACTACATTTTTAAATGTTAATTTAAGAATAAAATATAGATTTCAAGATGATAGAAATAGAAATGAATGATAGAATTGAAATCAAGATATACAACTTCAAATCTATAAAGATCATATATTTCTGTAATTAGTGAATTCCTTTTATTTTATGAAATATAAATTGAAAAAGGATTTGTTTAAGCTTATCCCAATTGTTTTCAATGTGGTCTCTATTTGAAACTGTTTTAGATTTTTTTTTTTCATTTGTTTGAGATGCAAGAACGAAACATGCAAACTTTAATCCTAAACATAAAAATACAAATTTCGCTTAGTTTACCTACAATAGAATTTTAAAGAGAATGTATTTATTGAAGAAATAATCGACTTACAAAAATATGCTTAACAGAAAATTAAAAAAAAATAATGAAAATTAAAAAATGTCGTTACTGTTAACAACTATATATTTTCTGATCGATATATATATATATATATCCATTTTTTCAATTTTTCCAAAAGATATCAATCGAAATTTTTATACTTTAAGTTCGTTAGAGGGATAATTATATCCCCAATTGGAATTATATTATCTGACGTTTGACGGTTTTTGTACGAAAACCGTCACATTTGTAACAATATTTCACCCCTTTTAAAATATTCAAGGATCATCAAACTTTGCTTACATCTCCCATTTTTTTCAAAAATGCTAAATTCATTATTTGTTTTAAAATGAAAGATTTTTTTTAATGATAAAATTGGAAATGAAGTTTTAATAATGTTTCCCTTTACTATCTTTTTCTGTAAGCATTTCCTTCAAATTTAAAATTCTTTGATGTTTTTTAATGAAGTACAAGTACATTAAATATTAAATAATTAGGATAAAAGGCCGTCTCGTAAAAAAAGTAGGAAGGATAAAGGCACAAATACAAAGAAAAGAATGCAGAAACTATTAAAATAATAATGATAAATGTAATACCAAAATGATAAAATGTTTAATTATTTGAAAAAAAATGTAATAATTTTTATGAAAGATTTTAAATAGGATTAAAAAATTAATTTTAAAAAAATATTTAAGATACTAATGAATATATATAACCTTGATTTATTGTTTTACCTGTTAATTATTTTTAAACATAGTTTCCTTAACTAGATTTCTTAATAATAATTTTTTTATATAAATTTTTAAAAAATTCTTTAATTTTTATACAGGAATTTACCGAAATTTGGCTAATTTAACTTTTAAATTTCAAACTGAACAAGGTTTTAAAATATTCTTTAATATTTCAATGTTTTAAAATAATCCAAAGAATGCTGCTGAAACTGAACTTGTAAAATTAAACACTCTTTATGCGATAAAATTATAAACATATGCGTTATAAATAATCTAAACACTTTTTAGTTACGAAAAATTTTGTATTTCGAAATCATATTTTTATCGATAAATCCCATAAACAATTTAAATTTTAATAAACCATGAAATTCCCTTCGTTGAAAAAAGGGATTTTAATAATGATTTGATGATATAATAATAAAACAACAACGTATTTTCAAATGTGTTGAGATTTTAGATTGTTTTCTTTGTTTATAAACGTTTGCTTTCTTTTAAACAAAGAATCGAGGTTTGAACTTTTCTTTATAATTCCTAAAACATTTACAATAGCAGCTCCAAAATGAATTATTCATTCTTGTATTTTTTCTTTTTATATTCTTTAAAAGCCTGGTCTTTTTTTCTCAACACACGATGAAGATATCATTTGACTTGGATTATTAGTGTTTTTGTTATTATTAAGCTTTAAAATGTTTAACTCCTGCACAAAATAGGTAGTAAGTTTCGATTTGTAGTGTTATTTCAGTGAAATAAATGAAATAAGTAATATTTAAAGCCAACATTTGCATAAGAAATCATAAAAAAATTTGAATAAACAAGATTATATTAATTCAAAAACAATTTTTTCAAAAGACTAGTATTTTAACAAAGAATTTTCTTTTTAATACGAAGCAATATAAAGAATAATTCTAAACATTTTCTGGACAGAAAAATATAACTGACTTAGCAAAATATTTTTACAATCAATATGAGGCATTACGACAACATGTTTCAATATTCATTTCAAATAAAATGAAAAAAGAAGACATCAATTACCTGGGGTTATTACATAACCATAATGAAAATTTCTGTTCAGATTAAATACATGTGCATAAGACGTGAGTAAATATAGGTTGAAAAATCATTTAGCTAGAGTAATCTTTCTGTTGCAGAGGGGAAAAAAAAACAATGTTGAATATGTATTCAATGTTTCCGTTTAATTATATATTTAACCTACTTTTTGTGTATTAATTGGATGTGGCCGATTTCTAAACAAAAAGTTATTTTTACTAAATTTTATTTCCATTTACTTTCTATCATTTTTCTTAATAACTGATTATATAGCTCGCAATAACGCATAATTAAAATCTCTTTTCATAAAGTGTTGCCTAAAGATAGTTTCAACTAAAAAACATTTTTTAATGAATTTGTACATATGCTTGGATAATTTTTAAAATGCATTTATCTGTAAGTACTTGGTGAAAGATGTAACAAATGAAAAGTGAAAGTTTATTTTTTCTATATTTACTTTAATAAAGAAAAAAAATTGGAATACATTATTTTATAGTTATACTTTGGTTTATTGTTAGTACCGCGACATTTTTCTTCCTTATAGTTTTAAGAAAATGTGTGATTAACACATTTTGCACTAATCACTTAATGGTTTGTTTTTTGTTTAGAATAAATCAGAGGTATTTGCGAGAAAGGCGTGATTAGAGAGCTATCAAATTTATATAAAAATGATTCATGATTGACTATATTAACTATAAATTCTCTTATTTCAAAGATATATAAAAAATGCATAATTATTAAAAGATGATGAACTCTATTAGACTTTTTTTTAAATAACTGATTTAGTACTAAAGTTTTGTAGTATATTAGGTAATAAAGGTGCCAAATATCTTTTTAAAAAAATTCTTTTAAACTATATGTTTTATTTGGAGTTTTTTTTAAAGATGTTTCAATTGTTCTAATTTTTATTTTTTCCATTGAATTTTTCATTGTTATCGTATAAAAATACATTTATAGTAAGAATAAGTAATGTATGGCTGTTTTACTCAAAATTTAATTTTTTGGAAGTATTTTAATGAATAACATTGAATTCTTTTTAAAATTGCTTTTTTTTTTCTAAACTAACACGATAGTCTAAAAGAAATAGAAACCTAAAATGTATACCCAGATTTATTTTAATATATAATAGGAATCCTTCGTTTAAAATTTTATAACAGTAATCCTGCTTTTAAATTTTATAACCACAATCCATCTTTTAGATTTTATAACAATAATCTTTATTTTAATTTTTATATATTTCCTTAAAAAGTATATGTAAGTTAAAATAATGTATAAATAGTAAAATTTGGAATAAATATTATAAAGTATTAAAGCATATATGTAGACAAATACATTTTTTCGACTTGAAAGAAAAAGCATCGTTTTGGAAAAAAATACATTAAAAATCTACATGCTCTTTTAATTATTCATTTTATTTCACAACACATATTGATGAATTAATGCTGTTTTATTTGCAGTTAAGCATTTATATTTGTAATAAAATAAAATAAAAAAGAAATTTGGTATTTTGGCTATCTTTCTGCAAATTTCAAAATCCACCATCTCCACAGCATATAAACTTTAAAGCTAAGCATTAACTTTGAATAAATAATTTTAAAAAATAGCTAAAACTGACTTAAAATGGTAGTTTTAAGTTCAGTCGAATCAAATCCGATGGTGTAAAGTGTGTAAAATCATTTGGATTTGATGATTGCGATTACAATATTCATATATTTGTTTTCAACATTTTCTATTCCCACAGAAAGTTTCTCTTTGAATTATAAAATTTGAAAATATTTCTCGATCTCTTAACAAATAAATATACCCTTCAGAGACCTTACAGTTTTTATCGATTTCAGTCGAAGATTGTAACTGAAACTGTAGCTCATTTACCGCTCTCCGTTTTCAAAGTTCAATATAATTTTAGAAATAATAATAAAAAATATATTTTATTAAAACATTTTATTCAGTGTAAAATAAATTCGTCTGACAACCGAACGTACTTCTCAGTGACTTAATAGATAAAAAAAAAAACTTCCTTTTAGCCATTATTTTTCTTATTTATTAAGATTGATTAAAAACAAAAAGAGCAGACAAAATTGATTTACAGCATTTGCAATCAAAACTCGAATTGACCTGAGAATTGCAATCACGAAACGTATTGCAAATAGCCTTCAATTGGACAACCGCGATGGATGCCACACAAGATCCACTAAGATTGAAAGATTTGCTGCAATTCCTTTCTATACTGTCAACCTTCCAACACTACATTTACTTTATATTTTCAATAAAAGTCACCGCTGGTTGTCAATAGTTTGAACATTCACCTCCTAAGTAGAGGTTAATAAATACATCGACTGTCGACGGATAAAATCATCAACCATTCTAAATAAATAAAGAGCCTCTAAAAAAATGACATATTTAGTGTGCCCGGAGACCAGCAAGCTGTCTATACTGATTCTCTCTATTGTTTTTCATTCTTGTGGCTTTATAACGGTTTTTTGGCAGAAAGTCTGCGATCGTCGTGGGCGGATCTCTCTGAGTGACAAGCTCCGCCTCTCAGAACCCGCCCCCTGGCAACGAGTGCGACATCAGGAGTTGCTAGGGGGACAGGCTTGCGTTGAGTGTGTATGAGCGGAACCGATTAACATTACTCACACAAGTTCGCTTTGGAGACATGATTTGAAGGGGTGCGGCAGAAGGGATGGCGAAAAACAAAACAAAAGAAAAGTCCATTTTATGTAGATTTTGCTACTGACTCGATGAACAATTCAAAAATAAATTATGATAAGGAAAATTTTATTTATCGCAGCCGAGTTCGTTCAGTCTTTTCACGTACGCAGTAACATAGAGCACTAGGGGAAAAAAATAATCGATAAAAAACAATAAACATTAATTTTCCCAAGGTTTTGATAGAAAAAGAAAGAACGGAAGTATTGAATAAATTGTGTTTATGTTGTTATTTTTTCCTCATTTTAAAATTATATATATATATAAGTGTTTTATTTCCCTTACATTATAATTTCTTACATGAATTCAAACTTGATGGAGATATACAGCAGCTATATAACTTTAAAAGTTTATTCTCTCTTGCTGAAATAATATTTTTTATCGAAGAAGGCCATTATTAATTTTGTGAAGCTACTAGCCTGCATGCAAAATCTAAATAAGTTCAATGATAAGATAAGACTTTTATGGAAGTAGGTCATTATTAATTTTGTGCAGTCATTAACCTGTATGCAAAATCAGGATAAGTTTATGAAAGAATAAAAATTAAAACCATTATCTTAAAAATTTTTATAACTCTTGCTGTGATTTGGAATTATGATAAAACATATATTATTTCGAAATATTCAATGACTATTTTCTTCGTAATTCACTAACATTTTTTTTAAAAATCGGTTTATTTTCCATATCATACTTTAAAATTCCTCTGGTTTAAAAATCTATCTTTATTTTATCTATTTCAAGCATTTTTTTAGAAATTCATATATTTTTGTTGATTTCTTTATTTTCAAATGTTATATATATTTGAAAATTATTGTTATAACAAGCTAGATCAAGGTTTACAGAATATGGGAAATTAATAAGAATTGAACAGCAACAGGCCAATAGTATATTATTAATAATCTAAATCTTTAATTCTATTTCCTATAATGGAGAGATTGAATCGTTTTCTTTTATTCTTTTCATTTCACAATATACATAAAGAAACTTTTCACTAATTAAATGAATTCAATTCAATTAACATTAGATTTCATATAATTTTTTTACCTATTTTTAAAAAGAATTCTACAGTTATTTTAATTTGTAAATGAAGCAGAATTTTATAATGCTTTAGACTCAATTGTAAAATATTATTAAGATTTCGTTTTAAAAAAAGAGGAAAACAAAGGATTATCTTTCTTAAATAAATTCCGTCGATTTATTTTGAAAAATTTCTAATTTTCAAATATGAGTAGAGTTTTTGCATTCAAAACGAAGTTACTGATGGATTTCATTTGGGTTTTTTCGGCCAGTTGGATTAATTTTTCACTTTAAAACTATACAAAGTGCATTTTAAAACGAACCCATTGTTTCAATCTTGGTGAAATAATAAGAAGAATACCTGAACTAGCGCTCCAGCTTCAAACTTCCACACCACACCAGTAAGAAAACGTTAGGCCTTCAAAGAATTTAACATGCCCCAAAATACAGATATGACAGGTCTTTCATGAATGAACCCGCGCGCCTTTACGGAACTAGTTTGACGTCACAGTAGAACAATTTTTGCATTTCTGACAGTTTGTTGAAAATGCAAATGTAATAATTTATAAAACGATATTTCTATTTTTTTTTTAAATGCTATGTAAAGAAATTTGTAAACATTAAGAAATTCAGTATATAATCAGACATTATTACTTTACAAATATAGATAAACTTTTAAAATAAGGGAAAAAAAGAAAACCATGAGATTATTTGCAATGAAATGAAATGAAAGAAATTTGAATAAGTCTGACATTTTGACTATTGCAGCAATTTTTCTACTTTTATCAGAGGATAACAGTGTTAATTAATAATATTATTTAGATATCAATTAATATAATTACCAATACATTTAAAATATAAATATATTTAACAATAAAGTTTAAAATATACGATATTGTGCAAAATACACTTTGAACAACAAACAGATTCGATTTTGAATTAAGAATATTCCATATATCTCTTTAAATATTAAAATGTCCAGTAGCTTGAATTTGAAATATTTTTAATTTTTGTTTGTCGTTACCAGATGTTATTTAGAATATTTTCAACCCATATGGGCTGAATTTCGTTAATAAAAATAAAGGGACCATATTCTGCATACCAAAAGTGGAAAAGTTATTGAATGTTTCTAAAAAATCGAGATATTTTTCAGTTTTCATATCAGAGGTAGCAAGTTCTCAATGAAAATTTAATGTTACTAAAAGATATAGATACCTCTTAGTTTTCATATTAGATATAACAAGTTCTTGGTGAAAATTTAATGTTCCTAAAAGAAAGATTGAGATACCTCTTAGTTTTCATATTATGTCTAACAAATTTTCAATGAAAATACAATGTTGCAGAAAGATCGAGATACCTCTTAGTTTTCATATCATGTCAAACAAGTTCTCAATGAAAATTTATTGCCAGTAAAAAATAGAGATACCTCTTAGTTTTCATATCATGTTTAAGAAGTTCTCAATGAATCCTATATCCGAAAACACAGCAATTGAAGATGATATGTAAGTTGTTAAAAAAAATGTTTCCTTGCCCTTATCTTTTATTGACATACAGTGAAAGCTTTTTTATCTTCAAAAACTTCTCAAAACGTTGGTATTATCAGCCTTTTAAGAAAAGCAAAATAAAAATAAAAATACCCGAACTTCTTTTTTCTTGACACTTCACTCTCCTACTACTTGTGATAACGAAACCAAAAATCGACATAAAAGAGGCTTCAAACACTCGCCAATCTTGTAATCGCTTCTTGTTCCACACGATAATGAGTCTCATCAACGTTTCGGCGGCGTTTCGCCAAATTAATCTTATCTCTCGTACCTACATTTACGCCACAATTTATCTGCTGTCGAGTCGCTTTCCAGAAATCCATCAGAATCCTGAATTTCAATTCTCCCTTCAAGGGACAAGAAAGCTTTTTGCGCGGCATAGATAACGGAGACCGTCACGTACAAGAACCATAAGTAATACAGGTGGTCGTCCATGGACAGGTCACGTGGGACTTTCGATAAAAAGGATACCATTTTTATCTGTTCTTTTTATCAATGAATGGGTAAACACATTCTTGTTGAACCATTTGTAGGGAAAAGGCTTTCAACACAACGTTGTAATTACTCTGGATGGTTAACAACACCTTTGGCGATAATAATTTATATTTGGCTTGGTTAGAAAAGTGTGCATATGTTTCAATTTCTGTTGTATAACAGGCAGTCTCAATTACAATATTTAAATTAATCCGAAAACACGAATATACCCGTGCAAATTACATGCACTATAAGCACGAATGCATTCGTCCCATTTCAAAAAGAAATAGCTGAAATGAGTTAAAATAGAAATGGAAGTGTAAATGAAATCATTTAATTTTTATCTATCCTGCAAACGAATAATGTTAATTTTGCAGATATAGTTCTTTTTTAATAATTTACCGAACTTATCCATAAAGAAAACTAAACAGACTTGAGAAATTTTGAGTAAATGTTTGAGTGAAAGCTTTATAGTAAATTCTTATTTTGATCAATAATAGCTTTTAACTCTTTTGTGTACAATATGAGTATTCTCATGCACTTAAGCAAGAATAATTTTCTTTATTAATTTCTAAAGGACTGAAACTTAAAATTCAGGATTCTGGAAAATTTTGGACATAAGATAAAAGGAGAATTAAACATAGATAGAGAAATAAAATTAAACTTTTCTTTGCAGACGATATATATACGAGACCTTTGCGTACAATTTTTATACTGTCAAAAGATTAATGCTTCAATCCCTCTGCATATGTAATCTGTTGGATTCCCTAATCACCTAATACATAGTTTGACCCCTCTATCTTATGACATCACCTCATATAAGATTGAGGGGTTTGTTTCTAATAAGGTTCCTAGGATAAAAAATGTGACCCTTGGACAGCGCAAAAGGACAAAAATCTTATCTTCAAAAGATTTGAAAAGAAGACGTATATTACTTGTGTATCTCGAAAATCTCACCTGAACTACTCAAAATAGCGAAAACGAAGTGAGATAATGATAAACGAAACTATTCAAAATAGAAATGACAATGCGAATGAAAGTTTGCCCAGTCAAAATATGAGATAAATGTACCGGTAAATAAATTTCCTTTAAAATAGTGAAGTGAACTATGGTACAAAATCTCATCAGCCTTATCAAATTTTGACAAAAAACCTAATTTGAATTTTTCATCTTCATGTAAATTTGAAATAATATTAATTTAAGTTCATCAAAATATACCTCATTTTCGTTAGAATCATAAGATATTCATGAGGTATATATACAAAAGATATTGATTTAAAAAAGATAAATTTTATTTTGCATAGTTAAATTTAAATTACGAGTAGACAGAATTTAAAATATATATCCTTTGAAAACATAAATTTTCATGATATGCAAGTAATTCTTTTTTTTTTTTTTCAAATCTTTTAAAGATAAGATTTTTGTCCTTTCGTGCTGCCCGAAGGTTGCATTTTTTGTCCTACCTTATACGAAACAAACTCATCCATCTTATATAAGGTGATATCATAGGATAGAGGGGTCAAACTATGCATAAGATGATTAGAGAGTCCAATAGAGAGAGAGTTCATAAGCAGAAGTAATGAAACACTAATCTTTTGATAGTATAAAAATTGTACGCAAAGTCCTCATGTACATATAACGCCTGTAAAAAAAATTCAATCTTATTTCTCTACGTATGTTTAAATCGCATTTTATCTTAGGTCGTAAAAGTCACAAGAGCTCAGTTTTTTATTTTCAATCTCACATATGAGAGCTGGGCGCTTCTTAGTATAATAAAGAAAACCAGTACTTGCACATTAATTGTACGGCATTGGCAACAACAGTTGAGAAATATCAAATAATTTTACTAAATCTAGCATACGATCTTTGATGATTAATCGCTGGCAGGTGGTTAGCACTCAAGTACAAGAAAATTGAATATATATTTTGGATGCCTCTTTTTCCAATAGATTAAGTAAAGTTTGACACTGAATTACAACTGTAGTCATAAGATCACATGCCACATTTAATTTATTTAAGTCAATGCATTTTGGAGTTACTGTGTTTACATGCAGGAGAAAACACAAAAAGTGCCGACGATCAACGTGCTTGACGAATTAGGTTCTACATTTTAGTTGCTAAATCTGATATCTAGCTCTTACTTTTTATAATTACCATGTTTGCAGGTACTCAGACATATGGACAGATCTCTTCTAAAGAGATTTCGTCCCAAATTTCAAAGAAATCTAGAAATTTGGTTTCTATTTCCATATACCAGATTTCAGCCATCAAGCTCATAGGGGTTCTGAATTATAGTCTTCACAAGTTGATAAACATAATTCCAAAAATGTGTTTTCAAGTCTTATGGAAGTCTGAAATGTGGAGATTCGTCAAAAACTCGAGCCAGCAATTTCTTTTCGACGATTATAATATCTTCTCTTAGTGTATTTCATATACACGAAAGAAAAATTTTTCATACAACTGATGTAAACGAAGACAGTCACGTACAAGAACCATAAGTAATACAGGTGGTCGTCCATGGACAGATCACGTGGGACTTCTGATAAAAAGAATACCGTTTTTTTTTTTCTATTTTTGCTTCTGGATGGATAAACTCATCTGTTCGATTCCTTGTTCTGCCAATTGTAAAGAGGAGGCTTTCAACGCCTCGTTGTAATTACTTCGAATGGCTAACAATACCTTTGGCGATAGTAATTTACACCTTGCAAACAAGTCAATCAATGCTGTTTCCTGCCAATTGTGGTCGCGGGTCGTAATTCATAAAGAAATGGTTGGCGGGACTTTTTTGGCTTCCTAGACAATGAATGAGACTAAATCATACAAGAGGAGAGAGAAAAATGATTTACGGATTTTGCTCGGCTTGGCAGATTCTTTATTTGATTCGCCAAAACAATATCTTTGTTTCTCGTTCTTCTAGTAGCAACGGACGTACTGTTGATGAAAAGGAACTGGCTCGCTTTTTTACCGGAAACATATCCTTCGTGTTCTCCTTTTCAGTTAGTGAAGTGAAAGAAATGGCGCTTGTTGGAGTTGTTTCCTTTTGTGGTTGGTTCAGACGGTTTATGATGTTCTTTATACTAGTTGAAGACGGACACTAGTTAATTAATAGGGATCAATGGCCTTAATTCAAAAACATTATCTAGCACGAGCTCACTTTTTTATTATTATTTTTATTTTATGACGCAGCTTCAAACGATCATGATTCGGAAGAATAAATTAAAACTCTCTCTCTCTCTCTCTCTCTATATATATATATATATATATATATATAGCTACAATTTTCAATTAAATATTTTAAGTAACTGGTCTCTTAATAGATTCTCAAACAAAACATTTTTAATCTTTAAATTTTGATAGTCATACCAAACTTATACTGTTGTTTAGATCGTTTCGTTCAATTTACTATATATATTTTGCTAATTTGTTGTCATTTCCGGTGAAACAACTTTAATTTAAAGTGGAAATGATGAAATTGCAATTAATATAAAGATATTTTTTAATAAAACCAAGCGTTTTATTTTATTTATCATCTTTATTGTTATTTATTTATTATTATTATTATTGAATATGAGTATTGCAAACAGAATCGCTCGGTATTTATGTCTTATGTGAACTAAAAAATATTTTTCATAATTTATGTAATATCTCAAAGAATAATTCAACAAAAATTTCTCAGATTCAGCATAAAATTCAGTTTTTAGTTTTGCTTTCAAAAGGATTGAAATGAAATCAATAATAATATTTTATTCCGGCCTATAAATATATTTCAAAAATTATGAAGTCTAAATTTAATGCAGTAAGATATCATATTCTGAGAAATATTCTGGACACACCAAATTTTAAATAAATGATTGAATGTTTCTATTTTCCACGATCAACTAAGACTTATTTATGAAGTTTTGAATGTTAAAAATTTAGAAAAACTCAACATTTTCATAATCTTAGGCCAATTAATCTTGAGAAACCTGCGCGCTTATTGGCGTATTTTCTTTGAAACGATCGATGGAAAATCTAAAATTATTCTTTTTTTATTGAATAGTGATATTCAAATTTTCATAAATCAGTCAGTCTAAGTGGTTGATTTAGTTGATTGGAAATTAACTCTTTTTATTTAAAATATTAGTGTTTCAAGAACATTTTGTTAATCGTGATTTCCACAGCAGAAGCTTTATGTAAAATCAAAAATTCGTTATTTATTAGAGCATTTATTGAATCAAGTTACATAAAATATAATCATTTTCCATTTAGACCATTTTAGCAGATCTGTGTCTTACTAAAGGTTTACAAATTAGCTGTGTGGCCCTGATTTGAATGGATATCCTGTTCATATTAAACAAAACTTGCCTTAAAATAAAACTGATTTATTGGATTAATAATATAGAGAGTGTAAAAGATCATAAAATAATTTTTCTTGAATTTTTTTTTAGAAAAAATTATATTTCTTATTTGTTTCATTTCCTACAGACACGTGCCGAAAATTATATTTTTGCAGATTTCATTTCCAAAAAGATTTAATTTATTTTTAGTTGGAGCTTTAATCAATGTGATGGCAACACTTTGAAAAAAGCTAATTTTTTCCCATGAATGCGAAACGTGCTCGTGCAGCATAAATTTTATTTTAATTTTGTACGAAAAAAATTGTTGAAAAATATAGTTAAAATATTTATTTAAAAATTCATTAAAAATAGAAATTTAATTTTAAGGTTAAAACATTGGTATCATTTAAAAGATAAATTTTTGATCTTTAACTTCATGTAAAAATCTTTTTTGTGCGGTGATATTTTCAGAAGTTATAGCAAAAACACGCCAAAATTTCGCTTAATTTTTAAATAAATAAAATTCTAATTAAAAATTCGAAAAAATAACCCCGAGGTGCACATTCCCGACATCCAAGGTATACACGTGCCAAATTTGGTAGCTGTAGGTTGAATGGTCTGGCCTGTAGAGCGCCAACACACACACACACACATTGAGCTTTATTATAAGTATAGATATAGATATAGATATAGATTACTGCCTCAACAAACTTTTTAGAAAGTTCGAAGCTTTGGATTTTTAGGCTTGATATCAGTACCTTCCAAATTATAAACCCTGAAATCTATGAAATTTAATGAAATAGAATCTAACTATTTAAATGGTTCCTATCTAATATTTTAATAAAATTTATATACTATGTTTAAAATGGATACTAGGAAAATAAGAGTTTGATTGGAAGAAGAAAAAAAAAATGCATAATCCATTTTCATCTCAATGTTATGGAAATAAATAACTAAAAAGGGCATACAAACAATCAATTTCATAAATTAGGAAAATATAGAATATTATTTACATTTGGTGATATATATATATATGATAAATTTTATCGCTAAATTTTTTAATGAACTATTTAGTAACTTTGAACAAAATATTTTCTTTTTAACTTAGAAAAAATTAACCATATTTAAAAACTATTCATTATATATATGAAACTATTAATTATATAAATAACATTCATTAATATAATATTAATATAAATATACATTATATATTATCAACATTATAATTTTCTTAAATATCTAAATGAATAATCAAATGGGAATACTTAAAAACCGTTAAAAGAAATACATTACATTTCTTTTAAAAAAATAGCATGGTATACTGTTTTAATATTAGAGAAATAATATATAATAAGATATTACGCTTATTTGAAGAAATTTTGTGATGGAAAAATATTATTTTATTTGTCTATAGATTACGGAAGAAAATGATAGAATTTTATCTAATTTTTACAAAAGTTTCAAGCAATTCTTCAAATAATAAATATTGAACCCACTTTTTTTGCCAAGAAAGTTTTTACTACAAAAGGCTTCTTTAAAATATGGGAAGGGGGGGGGGTTGTTTCAGGAATCCTTAAAGTATTTGATTAATTTTGAATACTATATGACTGAAATTAGTGTTCCATTCTTTTTTGAACACTGAACGAGCCACGAGAATCAACGCCTGGTCCTTCTTGAAACTGTTTTTTTATGGTTATTTAGAGTAATAAATAAGGAATACTATTCAATATTTATCATTCTATTAGTATATATTATTTATTGGTTGATAGAGATTTGTTTTTAGAGATTATAAATATGGATATAGAATCGAAATTTGAGTTTATTATAGATGAAAATAAATCTCAAAGTGGAAGGAATTATTAGGAATTTCCTCATTATTAGGAAGTCTTCTATTACATTTTTAAATCTCACGTTCAAGATGTAAGTAAACAAGTCTTCTAAGGGCCTTTAAGAAATACAAATATCAAGGCCACTTTTCCTTTTCTATTTTCAAAACCAAGTATTTTTTTAGCGATTTTAATTTAATCTTTATAAAAGTAGTTCGTAAATAGTAAAATTTGGCTAACTGAAATAGAAAAGTGCGTCACTACAGATCAGTTTCGAAAAATTTGATTTCAATATATAGTATATAAATACATATATAACTGAAATTTAAATGTAATTTAAAGCAAAATAGTAAAAAAAAATAGCATAATCTAAATAATTTTGAACAATAGGATCAAGTACTTTTTTAAAATTACGTAGCAGAACAATTTTTTTTTAGAATTAAAAACACATAATATAAAATTTGGAAGCGGTAATTAATTAAGAATGTTCTAGAATAATGTCCCAAAATTAATTAAAACAATAATAATGATTTTAATGTTTTAGTTAATAATAGTTTTAATTAGAGTTTAATAGTTTTCAATATATGGCATATAATCTCGAGAGTTCGAGATCTCTTAAAACTGTGGGGGCCCCTAGGCAATTCATTAGTTTGACTCATTAATGATTTAACCTTGCTTATTGCAAAGCAGAACAGTGATTAAATAAAAGAATAAAAATAAAAGTTATATGTGAAAATAATAAAGAGAGGAAGATTTACAGAAATTTATATATATATATATATATATATATATATATATATATATATATATATATATATATATATATATCCCCACCCTACCCCCTATAAAAAAAACAACATGAAAAAAAAGTTTGTTATAAAAACCTAGTGACTATACTGTAGCACAGACAGTAAGTTAATGACTTCTAAAAAGAATAATTTTGGCCTTGTTTCTAATAGGTCACAATCTTTAACGAAGTATAAAATGATCTATTTCATATCTATAACTATATTTTATATTTGTATTTTTTTTCTTTTATAATTATAACTTATTTAAGTTACCATTCAGGTGGAATTAAAATGTAAAAAAGCGAACAGAATTTTTTTGGTGTATTTTTAATTATCTTGCCCGTATATTGACATTCGCATCTTAAGCATTTCATTCGTCTTCAGTATTACATTTACTCATTTTTTTATACATTCCATCCAATGAAATTATTGAATATTTTTATTAGTGTCAATGTCATGATGGCAATAATTATAATGAATCACGAAAAATCATTTAAAATCGTTAGAATCTCAGATAGTTGAGGAAATCATTTTAAAAAAAAAACTCTAATGTAACAAGCTACCATAATTAGAAACTAAAAATGGCGATTTTATATTTGAATTATAATGAATCACGAAAAAGCATTTAGAATTGCAAATAGTTGGAGAAATTATATCTTTATATAAAAGATAATGTAACAAGTTATCATCATTAGAATTTAAAAATGGCGATTTTCTTTTTGGATAATAACCTTCAAGTATTACTGTAAAATGCTAAATTACGAAATAATAATAATAATAAAAAAACGATGAATTGCAAATAGAAAAGATAATTTAATATATTTTTAAAGAGTTTTGATGAATGGCAGTAGAAAAATTTTAAGTGCATAAAATTTAGGAAAAATTATCTTTGATGGCATGATATCTTAATCTGGAAGTACAAGAAAAAATTAAATAGAAAAACATTCCAGCTTTTCTACAATGGTTCGCGTTTTTTAAAACTCCACAGCTTAATACCTAAGTAGAAAACAATTTTTTATTATTCATGTGGTATCTTTTTGTGTTTGAGAGTTCAAATTAAATAATATTCAGTTTTTTTCCCCCTTTAAAAAAATGCCAACCAATCAGACCAATCTTCCGCCTTTAAGTTCTTAATTCTTTCTCCATCTGTGGAGCCACGTCACCCGACTCCTGTGGGAAGATAAGCAATCTCTTTCGCTTCGGTATCAAATGGAAAAATCGAAATCGAAAACTTAAAAATCTCAAAAGAAACAGCAACGGACAGATCAAAGTCGGAAGCCGACAACTCCGCCAAGTGTAACTCGATACCTCTACTGAAAAGAATGAAGTCGGAAAAGTTACTACAAATGCCACAGCGAGTAGGACTCGTACGAAATATTGTGACAGGGGATGTCACTACGATATCGGCCACTCAATAAAATAGCAGTGCATATGGCCCCACTGAATCCGTTTAAAGCAGGCGAGTACAACGAGCATTCCCCGATTGCAAGTCGGAAGACAGCTTTGCGACCTTGAAGAGAGATAATATCTGTCGCGGATTAAAATCGAGACTGGTTTATGAGATACCAAAATACTACAAGGGAAGGAAGAAAAGAAAGGCCTTGGAAAATCTAAATGAAAGTTTAAGGCCTTTATCGAAATATGGCGGTTTCGAGTGCAATCGGCTGTCGCCAGAATTTTCTGTTGCTTTCTTTTTTCTTTTTCTTTCCTAGAATGAATGGACCGCAGAACATTGTATAATGGTACATGCCAGACATAAAGGACTTATGCCAGACATTAAGGATTTATATGATGCAATGTGATAATGGATTATGGATGTATGTCGTGATAATGGTATATCGTCAGATTAATTAAATTTAATAGTTGATCTTAACATCGAAGTTATGGCTAAATGAATATATTTATTGTCTTTTAAACTGCTTAGTATTTAAATAGATTCTTCTTTATCCAGATAACAACATGCATATAATCGAATATATCAATTTGCACATTTCAACCTGCCGGAGTGGTCTTCTCAAAACTTTCTCGCATGCTCTCTAATAAACTTGCCATGACAGAGAACGCTTCACATGGTATTGGCGTACAATAGTTACGAAATATTAACTTTTGGTGTGAATTTAACATTTTGCTGAATCTATCGAGTCATTTTTGGCGATTAGTCCATGGCATGTAGTTAATAGTATCCAAATATCAAATTTGCTTTTTAAACACGTTTTTCTCAACAAATTGGAAAAAAAAATGTGACTGAAAACTGCACCTGTAATCGCAAATCCCATACCAAATTTGATAGATTTAAGTCACTGCATTTTTGAACGATCGCGTTTGCGCGTTTCTGAAAGTACAGATCAACAGACAGTCAACCCTTAGTTGGTTTTGGCTCAAAATTTGACAAGTATCTTCGTAATAGAAGATAAACCTGTGTGCCAAAATTTATCTGTCTAGCTCTCTTCGTTTTCTAATTATCATGCTAACTTATACTCGAACAGCCGGACAGACGATCTTCTTTTTATCAGATTTTGCAAAAAATATGAAAGAAGTCTGCAAATTTGGTGTGAAAACCGTATACCAAATTTCTCCTCTATAGTTCAAAGCGTTTTTGAGTTATTTTTGTCACAGATAAATTGAAGAACATTTTCCAAAAATGTGTTTTTCGAATTCAGAGAAGTCTAAAATGTAGAGATTCGTCAGAATCTCCAGTTGGAATTTTTTTTAACGATTACTATATTTTCTCTATACTACGTATACGAGAAAGTAAAAAGGATAAATTTCTTTATCTTAAAGATCTTTCTTTTCGTAGTTGCCTTTTGTTTAACACAAAAAAAAATATATCGACAGTAACTGTTTTCTATGTCTACCGATTTCCTTATATAGAAATACATTGCCGAGATAGCTCACAGAGGAAATCAATGTTCTGTATTTTTACTTGGATAATTTAATTGTTGATACGATTATAGATTTGAGAGTGAAGGAACGTTTTCTCAACTGGTTACTTAAAATAAAATAAATAAATAAATCTCTTGTATTGTGAATTACTGTTTCATATTTTTTTTTTCAATTGAACAAAGGCGGAAGAAAATCTCCATCTTTAAAATAAACATAGTAAAACATAGTAAAATAAACATAGTAAATCTCCATCTTTAAAATAAACATAGTAGCTTGATCTGCAATTTTTGATTGTTTGAATATTTCATCAAGAAGATAAATAATTCATTAAATAGTCCTTTAATTTTCTTCTAACCATTTATTACATTAATGTATGTAATATAATCGTATTCGGCAGTCTTGAATTGTCGAATGCACCACCAAATCATTTTCATAATTAAAAAAATGTATCTTGAATCTGATGTAAGAAACATAGAAACACATTGAGAAAAATATTTATCACATATATTTTACCAGTAGGGATTGCAATATTGGACCAAAAGTTCAATACCAGTATTCGGTATTTTTTAGATCTTAATACCGGTATTAGAAATTTTAGAAAAGAAAAAAAATACAGGCGTTTCTTTCTTTCTTTTTTCTTTTGCCAGTTTTATTAGAGAGTGTAAATATCACAAAAATAAAACGTAACTTGTAAATTATAACAGTATATGAAGAATCACAAAAAAGTAAAGGAACAACTTATTTATTTAAATCACGAAAAAAGTGTAAATATGATATTTACTATTTAGTCTGTGGTATTATTACAAATTTTTGAAAAGTGATCTTAAAAAATATAATGCATCAATTGTACTGTCATTAAGCATGAAAAGTAATTTTGTTTAAAAATTACCAGCTGTCGAAAACGCTCTTTCGGCATCTACACTAGTTGGTGGTACTGTTAGCATTGCGCGATATACTTTTTCCAAATATTTACCTCTAAATCACTCATCTTCAAATAAATCAATTTCTCGTCGGATGGTTTTGGATATAGCTGATTTCTGTATTGTATTTTTGGTTCGTAGAATTTATTTTTTATTTATAGCTAATTCTAATTTTTGTTCAAGAGCCAATTCCTTTTCACTATCAACATTAGTGTCATCATAATCTTCGATAACTGAACCGAATTTTTTTGAATGTGGATAGGTTTGTGAGTAAAAAATTAAAAAAAAAAATTTACTATAAAAATCAGATTTGAATTGATTATTTTCTTTTCTTCTTTTTCATTTTCATTTTTAAAATCATTATAATTATGTAAATACCATAAGACATATTCTATTTCGGTATGCCTTTCTTCTGTGCGATTTTTCAATGTAATATATAATTCTCCAGATAGTGATGTGTGCTGTTCTTTCAGTGACTGCAACATGAAATTTATTATTGCATTAGCTGTTAATAAATTAGACAGAATGCCACAAAAGTCAGTTTTATTGGAAGTAGAGCTGATATATATTAAGTCGAATTCACTATCTGAAAAAAAGAATTTACAGGTTTAAGTCGATTGTTGCTTTTTGAATTGGATTTCTAAATTTCAAAAATCGTTCCATCATTAGGAGTAAACTGTTCCAACGTGTTTAACAATCTATTATTAACATATATTCTGTTTTATTTTCAATTAGTATATATTTTTGTAATATGGCATCTTTTGTAGGGGAACGTTTAATTATCTGAACAATTTTTCGAACTTTATAAATTATAGGAAGCAATTCTTGATCGGTTAATATTTCATCCTCATTAGCAATATCTTCCTCAACAATTACATTGTCATTATCTTCATTGTCAATATTACTCTCGCTCTTACTCTCTTCAGTGTCGGAATTCGAAGTTTCTATATCCACAGTATTTGGATTCTTCTGTTCTTTATTTTTTGGTATAATACATCTATTACTTCTAATTAAATTCCATGAGCATAGCACAATTGCTGATTTGCACCAATCAACTTTCCAACTTTTTTCATAACTGTTGCTCCCTTAGTCGTTATGGATACAATATCTTCTTTCAGGGATAATCCATGTTTCGCTCATTTAGATTGAAGCAATGAATTAAGCCATTAATTAGCTAATTCATTTCGCCCGTCAGGGAGACATAAAAACAAAAACGTATACTATTTTGCTATGTTGGCGATCCATGAACGTATAGTGGAGACAATTTTAAAAAAAATTCTAGTAAATACCGAAAAACTGGTATTTAAACTTGTGAATACCGGTATTACAAAATTGTACAAATGGCTCAAAATACCGGTACTCGGTATCCAGATATACCGGTATTGCAATCCTTAGTTACCAGCAATGTTTGAAGTGCCATCATTTTATAGAATACTTAAGCTCTTTATAGAATGCCGGGCGTTATATTGTAAAGTATTAAATATAAAAATTGCTACATATTTTCCTTCGGTTTTGTTTATAACATTTAGGTATTCTACAGAATGACAATTGCTATTTAAAAAAGTATGCAAAAAAAAAATAAAATCATAACGCAATTATTTGAACAACTTACTAGTTTAGAAACAAAAGAGTGCACGAAATATCATTTTAATCGTCTTTAATAGCATACCCATTGAAGGTATGAATTATTTGACGGCATTTTGTCTATGCATGAGTTTTGTAGGTCTATTTTAAACACGCACAACAGGTAACAGAAACAAAAATACCTTCGTTAAACGTGACATCATCATATTGGTTTAATCCAATATCAAATATAATGCATGTTTTTTAAAACATATTCTTTTTCTTGCACCCGGATGAATTTCATGCATTACCGGTTTCAAAAGAATGCTTAAGAAGTATTTAATCGTTTCACATATTGCCATCCAATTTTTGGTATTTTATGAAATGCTCGGTTATTTATAGAATGTCGACGTTCTTATATTGATGGTAATAATAAATATAATAACAAATAACATATAAATTTAAAATATTCAATACTTTTATAGTATTACCAAGATTTAAAATAAAGTATGTTCCCCACGTTGATGTTTCAATTGGAAATTTCATAACATATAGAAATAATTTTAAACTTGATAGAGAAAAGTTTTAACCTCTAAATTACCTTTATATATATCATACAGACAATGAATTATAGTTTCACAAAATTATAAGCTGGAAATAAATTAGTCAAAAATGCAATAATTAGATTAAAAAATTGCACATAATCCATTAATACCTCTATGGAATTATTGAATCAGTATGGTAACATTCTGGAAACGAAAGGGGGCATCACATTGGATAATTTAAAAAGCAAGACAATTTAGATATTAACTAGAGGTTAGGTTTTAATTCGACTTAGAGGTTAAGTTTTTTTCCTCCTATTTAGTATTAATTCATAAGAGTTAAGGTTCTTGTTATTTTAATCATAAACTATTTTGCAAACTTTATAATCGTCGGAAAATGTTTCAGGCCATTTAACCTATTTGAGAGACTCTTCCGATCTATTTGAGATAAATTCGTTTTTCCAATACAACAACTTTCAACAAATCAGTTTTTCTTTCAGATCTTGAACATTATTCTACCCATTTGCAATACCTTTTAAAATTTCTAAAACTTAAGAAAAATATTTAAAAAAAAAAGGGCGTGATCACCTCTTAACCTCGCTGCAGGCTTAATACATTTCGAACATATCGAATAAATTCTAACCGAAGTCTTAAATCGGTGATTACTGCATTTCAATAGAAAAAAGGTAACTAGTTCTATTTATTCTTCAAAGTAAACATACCACTCATTCAGAGCAAAATATCTTCCAACCCTCAGATTTCGAGAGCAATACAGCAATTTTCAAAAATTCAGTTTATTTCTTCAGCTTTTGAATATTATTCTCCACATTGAAAAACTTTTTAAAATTTCTAAGATTTAAGAAAAATATTTCAAAAGGAGACGTGATCACCTTATAACCTCGCTGCAGGCTTAATACATTTCGAACATATCGAATAAATTCTAACCGAAGTCTTAAATCGATGATTACAGCATTTATATAGAAAAAAAGGTAACAAGTTCTGTTTTTTCTTCAAAGTAAACACACCACTCATTCAGAGTGAAATATCCTCCAACCCTCAGGTTACGAGAGCAATCACAGGCGACAGAGGCATTTAACCTTTCCTTCCACCTTTAACCTTACCTTCAGTGGCAATCACTTCCGCTCATTGCCGGGTTAAGCCTATAATTTTCAACAAAAGTGCACCAAGACATTCTTCCGTAGCTTCTTCAGAAGTCCCATGATTGCTTGCCCCCACCATATTACCCAGAACGGATAATTTGACTCTTAACAGGCAGTTAGAAAAAGGTAGAACAGAAGGGGGAGTTGCATTTAACGAGATATCACTCTGGAAGAAAATTGTCCTCCACAAACCTCATTACACTGAACATTTTTTTTTCTTTTTTTTTTCCAAATCGTTTACGTCTTGTAATAGGTCTACAGCAGTTAAAATGTAGATTTGTAAAGAATGCAGTGGAGAAAGTGCAACTTGAAAAGGAATGAAGCCACCAGTTGAAAAGTCGTAGGAACTGTTAGCTGTAAATAAGTTCATTATTTTATCGCTTCAGGGGTTGGACTGAGTGCATTTGAAGTTCAAGGCATCGCAGCCACCGGAAAGATCATTATTTTTATCTTCGAAGAATAAGCATAAAAATAATTAACGAGCTACAGAAAATGAAACAACCTTTGCGATATTAATTTATGGAGTGAGCCGTTCTTACAGCTTGTAGCTCGAGCCTGGAACTTTTCGATTTGCTTTTTATTTGATTAAGAGCATTCTTTTTATTTATTTATTATTGTTATAAAGAGATATTGAATTGTTGTGTAAGACTCTTTAACGTAAGAAAGAACAGCTTTGGTTCATGCATATTTATGATTTTTTTTCTTTGATTATACAAGTCTCAATATTTTATTTTTTAATGGGAAACTAAGCCAAATAAAATTAAAACTAAAAACAATAACAGTTTTTTTAATAAATTTTTTTATGAATATATTTTTAATTTTCGTATTCCAATAAATTTATAGTTTTAATTTTTAGTTTTTAAAATAAATATTTATTTTTAATTTAGTAATTAAATAAATACCCAAATATTTTACCTGTAATGCAAAGCCAAGCTGAATAAGAAGTTTTTTTTAATTATTATTTAAACTGCAATGAGTTAAATAGACGAAATTTTGTAAACGGCATTATCATTATAACTTTAGATATATAGATCAGATTTATTGAAAGATTAATAAGGATTTTTCTGTCTCTCTTTTAATTCTAGTACGAAACGTAACTTCCAACAGACTAGATGGTTGAATTTTAGTATGTGATACTTGTATCAATATTATAATTCTGCTTCTAATTTCGGATATAAGTAGTATACATGTAGTCTATAATAGTAGTCTATAGTAGTAGTTATGTATAAGTAGTCTACATAAGTTTGTCTATACATGTGTGTGTGATAATTCAAAATCGTAACGAGTGAGATAATTAAAATTTGATATGCTACCTTGAAATTAAAATTATGGATCTGTGCCAAATTTTTTATCCAGTTGGTCGAAACAAAATCCAAAATGCATATTCTTAAAAATACATTTTTATTAACTCACTTTCTGCTCTGTCTGTTTTGCTTGTTCGGTGCAAATTTTTCAATCAAATTTAACCTAACTTCCCGATGAGCTAGGGCTTGAAAATTTAAATATGGTTTAAAACTGGATGACAATGTAATATTAGCTCGCTTCCTTGCCTGCCTGTTCCGTACAAATTTTACAATCGATTAAAAACTTTCATTATCTATAAATAGCCCCAAACCAAGACATTAGGACATTACTTTAAACTCGATTGTAAAATTTCACACTTATAAGTCTAAAAAGCAGCAGATGAATTATAATTGAAATTACAAGAAAATTTAACATACCACGCTTTTAAAGCAGAAATAAAAAGTATAAAACAAAATCTTCTACTTCTCTATATATTTATAACTCATACAGATTCTTAATCCCATTCAGACTGTCTTGAAAATTTGTGGTTGCGAATTTTAAAAATCTGTTTGGGGTTATAAATCAGGATGGGATATGAGAAATTATTTCATGCTTTTTAATTTGTTTTAAAAACGTGGTATATATTTTTTATTTAAATATTTACTTTCCCACAATGGTGGGCAATCAACTGTTGCCAAAAATATCTAGTTTATAATAGAAATAATTATTTATTTGTTTGTCATTATTGTCATAAATAAAGAAGACGCCATGCACTTAATAAAAATTTTATTGCCAAATAACTCAGAGAGACTAGAAATTATTATTCTTTGATAACGACCTTTGCTACGGCACTCTGCAAAATTTTGTTCATATACCTATAATTATATTTCATGCTTACCAATGGCTGCTCAAGTCACCATATTTATTTTGAAGCTTATTCGTGTTCACTAGTTGCACCTGCCTAATACCATCTCTCATCCACAAAATAACAGGTAATTATCATTTAGTTTTCAATTAATAATGCTTCTAAACATGGAATCGCACGCACTTCAATTGAAATTTTGTATTGTAACGAATAGGATTCAATTGAAAGTCCACATAAAACATTAATGGTATCTTTTCACTTTTAAGATTTATTAATTAATAATTAAATACTCAAACTATAAACCCAAACTTTTCTTCCTTTTCTCCCTCTCAGAACTATGTTCAACAGAATGACGTCAATTCATATTTAAGTGATTTATATCAAGTGATCTGAGAATATACAATTTTGGAATCTAATGCACATCTCGAATTTTGTATATGGCTAAAAGATTGAAGAGCACTGTAAAACAATGAGTTACTAGATGAGATGGTCTATCACATTCATAGTATAGTCGAGTTACTGATTTCATTGGAACCGAGAATAAGAATGAGCCTTTGGTAATTGGTTTCAAATAAAACCAACGACCAGGATCGGGGCTTTTAAAATAAATTCTTCATCCTGATCCAGAATGAGGCCTCATATATATATTATTGACATGCAATTAGATTTGCATATGTAGATGTACATTTTGAGTTGCAGTTTTTTTTTGGGGGGAGGGGTACTAAAATGTGTATAAACCATATTAATAAATTGATTTGAATAGTTAGAAAAAAAACATTTATAAATATTGGAAATAATGCTTACAAATTTGCTTTCCTCTTTCGAACTCTTGTTAATTTCTTTTAGAAGCAATAACAAAATTAACATAAGATTTGAATTTGCCACCATTCGGGCAGAAAAGTATTGGCAAACCTATTAAAGAAACCATTTGACACCTGATAGTTTAGAGTTAGTAAAACTGGAGTGTTACGCAATAAAACTACGTGCTAACGCAAGATTTAAATTAAACAAAAAAGCAGTTTTTTCTTTAAATTGTTATATTTTTATTGGATCATTACGCACACGGGATAGGGTTATGTATGGAATAATATATACGGCAAATGGCCTCTACGGTTTTGCTGGCACATACGCACTCTTTTGTCGAAATTTTCCATAACTGTTTAACATAAATGTGACTGAATTTCGTTGACGCAGCTTTGAATTTCCTGCTTCAATGCAAACGGGCTTGTTGGCATAAACCTTTGACTTCAAATAACCCCATAAAAAGAAACTCAATGGTGTTAAATCACACGATCTAATAGGCCAATTCACAAATTTTTTAACTGTAATCTCCAGAATTCTATTATTTTTGAAATATTGTTCAACAATAAAAACACGTTGTTCTATAGCGTAACGCTCTATTTTTATTCATCCTAAACTATCAGCTGTCAAATGTTTTTTAATAGGGTTGTCAAAACTTTATTGCACCTGATGCAAATTGAAATTTTGCGTTAATTTTGGGATATGTTTAAAAGTAGAAATCAATAAGAATGTTACTTGCAAAAATCTTTCACTAAAATTATATTTAAAATTATTTTTCTGAATATTATGATTTTCAGTTATTTAAAAAAGATTTCGAGAATCCTGACGACACTAACATATTAAAAAGCAAAATATTTATTCTAAAATCTACATTGTTAAGCCTGATTTAACTGTGATTTATTCAGATCAGGAGACTAAAATGTTCTCTACCATGGTTACTTTTCGAAAAAAACAAAATCCCTCACCCCCCTTTACATCCTTTTTTGTTGCCACTCCTAAATGCGAATATAAGCAAATAAAGATATTGCATACATTTATCTATATCTATACTTATAATAAATCTCAATGTGTGTGTTGGTGCTCTACAGGCCAGACCGTTTGACCTACAGCTACCAAATTCGGCATGTGTATACATTGGAGGCCAGGAATGTGCACCCTAGGAGCAATTTTTTTTATTTTTGATTAAAATTTTAATTAATTAAAAATTAAGAGAAATTTTAACATTTTCCCTCTATAACTTTCAAAAATATTACAGCACAAATTTGTTTTTTATCTCCTATTAAAGATCAAAAAATTATCTTTTTAATGATTTAACCAACAAATTTAATTTCTATTTGTAATGAATTTTAAAAAAAATTTAATCATATTTTTCAATTACTTATTTCGTACAAAATAAAAATAAAATTTAAATTTCACGAGCACGTTATGTTTCAATTATGAAAAAATCAACTTTTTTCAAAGCGTTGCCATCATATTGACAAAAGCTCAAATTAAAACATAAGTAAACTGTTATTGCAAATTAAACATATAAAGCTGTAATTTTCAGCACGTGTCGGTATGAAATGAAATAAATTGAAATAGAATATATTATAAAAAGTAAATGCAAAGCAAATGTTTCTATGATATATTTACAATATCGATATTACTAATTCAATGAATCAGTTTCATTTAAGGTAAACATTTTTTAATATATATATCCTTTCAATCCAAAGCCCAACGGCAAATTTGTAAACTTTTAATAATAGAAATGCATGTGTTAAAATGTTTAAATGAAATAAATAATTATATTTTATTTAACTTAATAAATGCTCTAATAAATGACGAATGTTTAGCTTTTAATTTAGATCCTCTTCTCTGTGAATTATATTTAACAAAATATTCTTGAGACACTGATATTTTAAATAAAAAGAGTTGCACTCCAATCAACTAAATCAATCACTAATACAAACTGATTTATGAATATTTTAATGTCACTATTCAACAAAAACGGATGATTTTAGATTATTTTCTCGGTCATCTCAAAGATGACACCCCAACCAGTGCCCAGAATTTCTCAAGATCGATTGGATTTAGGTTATGAAAATGTTGATTGTTCTAAATTATTCTATTCAAAACTTCATAAATCGATCACATTTGATAGAATAAGGTAACAAAACTCATTTATTTCTTTAAAAGTTGAAGTGTCAAGAATATTTCGCAGAGTATGATTCTTTAGGACTAAAGGATTGTATGGAATTTGGATTTCAGGATTTTTTGAAGTGTATTTATAGACCGAAAAAAAATATTGTTCATTCCCATCATTTAAATATTTTTGAAAGTAAAGCTAAAAACTGAATTTTATGATCAATACGAGAAAAGTTTGTTGAATAATTCTTCAGATATTGCAGAAATTATGAAAATTATTCTGTAGTACACATAAGATTTAAATGTTGAGCGACACTGTTTTTATTACTTATACTGAAAAAAAAATGTTTTTTTTGTATTAATTGCAATTTAATCATTACCACTTTAATTTAAAGATGAAACTTTACAGGAGTTGACAGAAAAATTAGAGAGATGCATAACACATCACGGCTTAAGACCTTTATAACAGTATAAGTGAATTAATGACTCAAAAATTTGAAGATTAAAAACATTTTAATAAAGAAGCTATTAAAAGAAAAGTTACATAAGATATTTAATTAAAAATTTTAACTGACATTAAGATTGGCGAACCGGCTGGTTGCCTAAGGCGGCTAGTTCATAATAAAATTATTCGATTTTAAATAGTTATTCAATGCATTATTGATATATTTTGAATCATTGTTACCGATTCAAAGGAATCATATTTAAGAATCTCTGATTTAAATAATAGAAAATAATCGTTACAGAACAGCTGCTACCAGATTCCGTTTTTCAGTGATTTAACTCAGCAAATTCTTTTTACTTCGATTTTCGCTGGTTGGAATTAATCTATTTTTTGCTGCATTCCGTAATTTTCTTTGGTTGATGTGTTTATCTTTTATTACAACAGATTTTGAATTATATCATGATATTATCGATTAGCATATGATAATTTATATAAAATAATATATATTTTTATATAATATAAAAATATTTGAATTTGTTCGGAAACGGATTTAAATAATGATTTTTTTAAAAAAAATTAGCAGTTAGAGAGTAACGTATAAGAAAAAGATACACAAGGTAAAAAAGAATGACAAATTTAATGAAATAAAAAGTTTAAATAGCACGCAACACATTTGTATTATTAATGCCGCTATAATTCGCATGTAACATGAAAAATGCATTGATAGTTGGACATATTATAAACAGCAAGTTCTGTGGAGTACTAAAAGTGTTCAGAGTATTTCCCTAAACCCACTTTGAATGCTGTTATTTATACAAATATTTTATTGTGTTATCATGAATTTGTATTATATTAAGCCTATATAGTGCATTTGCCTATATACACTTTGCATGCAGCCATTTGTATATTTATTTTATTGTGTTATCATGAACGTGTTATAGTAAATTTTTAAATTTCATTTGCCTATACTTGTTTTGCATGCTTTACTATGTTACTATTTTATTGTGAATTTGTATTATATTAAATCTGTTTAAGGCCTTTGCTTGTACATGCTTTGTATATTGTTATTTGTGCAACTATTGTGAATTTGTATAGTATTAAACCTTTATAATGCATTTTATTTATGAAATTCACTGATTCCTTTTTGTAATTCCCTGACAAATAATCCCTTGAATGCACGCCTTTTGCTTTTCCAACCCTTATTCAATTATAAAAATGACTTCATTCTGAATGGCTGGATGTCTTCTAAAGTATATATTCTTTTTAAAAGTATCTTTTATCAGACTGTCCGTTTTTTTAAAATTGCAAATGAAGTATTTCGTATCAATACAAATGAATATGCTTAGATTTTTTAAAAAATTTCTTTGAAAAGTTGTTATGCCATGACGATTGCGGTTTATAATGATAATTGTGTGGAACGAGAATTGCTATTTTGCCGCTATTTTATGTTATTAGCTTTTTTATCTTTGCTCTACACGTTTTGAATAGTTGCAATAACCTTTTATCTTTCAAAGTTGCACATGAGACCTTTTATCTTTTCATTCTGTAGGTTTCAGAAAACACATTTATTTCTACATTGTTAAATATATTAAGGAGCATTATTAGGGATATTTTAACCTAGAATTAACTTTTAACCCTTCTGACATTGCTTCATGTTCTACCTTTTACCACATGTTGTGAAACAGACCTCTGAACCATACTCAGGGTAACTTTTAATTGTTTTTTTTTAAATGTTTTAGTCAAAAGTTCAGTTTTCAATTATAGAAATACTAAGTTTATGCAATTAATATACATCTGTTATATTGATTATATAAATGAGATTCATGAAAGTAATGAAAAGGAAAGATGAGTTTTTAAATAATAATAATAAAAAAAAAAGAACTAGAGGAAAGCTATCATTCAAATAAATGATGAAATTTTTGATTTGATTTTCGCTAATAGAAATGATAGGATCGTTTCTCAGCATTTGAAAAAAATTAACGGAAATAAAAAAAACCCTGAAGAATTGGCTACTAAAAATACAATAAAAGTGTCGGTGATATCAATAAAGAGATGCTACAAACTAAGCACCAATAAATAGAAAAATTATTTTAAGAAAAATAAAAATATATATATATAATTACAGGATTGTCACAAAATAATTTTCTCTGTTTTGAGGCATCTACAACTAAAATTAATAAACAGATGAAACTAGATATCATACACTGATTAAGGAAGAAAAATGGAGATGAATTTCTCAAATAAATAACAAATAATTTAATTACCGATTAGAACCGCAAGTTAGTTCATTTAGATTAGTTATTGACAAGAAATTTGTCGGAATTCGAAAAAAATGTAAATGAACGCATGGGAAATTAGTTATACAGACAAATTTCAATATTGAAGTGAAAAAAAAAGATACCAAAACGGATTTGAAAAAAATATAGTACGAAATGCACAGAAAATAGTGGTATATTAATCAATATTACTCACGACAAATTATAATTAATCAATTAAATTAATCAGGGAAATCAATCAACATTATAAGGGCTCATGAACCCCATTTTCGATGTTGTGACATTCTCTTTTCATATGATATTGCATCAGCGATTTTTAAAGCTTTTTTGTGTTTGAAATTCATCTCTCCATGCCTTCTGTAGTAGTAAGCACATGAAATATGGGTTCATTTGTTCACCAGTTTTAGCTGTAAATGTTCTAAACATGGAAAATTATTTGATGCCACTTTTTACTTATGCATTTACATGTCCGAAATTTTAATGAAGACATATCACTTCTGAATTTGTTTCGCCAATACTGTGACCCGTAATTTATTCTGTTAACGTATTCTTTAACAATTTTAGCAAATGAATATTTAATAGTTTCGTATTCTAAATTAAGTAAATGTTTAAGCCTTGGGCATTTGGCAATATTAATATACTATAAGAGTATTGTATTTTGAATTTTATTACTATGAATACAATTCTGTCAATTTCACTTTCACAGTTAAAAAATATAATTAACTTTCATGACGGTGTAGTCACATGATAAACGTAAATACATACATCTATTAACACATCGTGTTTTGTAATGTTGTGAAAGCGCGGCTTTTTATTCTTGCAAAGTGCTCAATGGATATCAAAATTAAACTGTCTCTATTCAATTTCTGTGCATCACATGAACATGACTTGATTTCATTCAGTTTGCCAAGCTAAAGTGGTAGCAAGGAATAAGAAATACTATTTAAAAAACAAAGACATTTCAGACATTCTGTCCGTATATCGCGAAGACAGACACCACTTATATCAGACAGACACCACTTTAAATTGCATAATAGAAAGAAAAAGTAATCAGTCTTGTGATATCAAGATGCTATTGTGCTCCAAAACTATTCTTAATTATTACTGTAAATAATTAACGAAGTTTAATAATATTAATACGGACGGTTTCTCAAAATTTGAAATCAAGTCCTTCAATTTCGCAATTGTTACAGCTACAGATAACGCTTAGTTCTTAGGCTACACATAATATATTCGTCCAAAATAATAAAACCAAAAGTCTCCTATGCGAACCATTAATCTGAATTACCAAACAGGACAAGCGCCTTGTTTCCAAGTCGATATTTTTCATTCTTTTTTTATAAACAATGGTCTCATTCCAATGACATCATCGGCTGAACATAAATAACAGCGAATACGATTCGGAACAAAGATATCTCTTTCGTCCAGCAGAAAGCAAACTGATGAAGATTCAAACCACGTTTTTCAGTAAACGAACGGCCCGCTGAGAACTAATGAATCCGGGCAAAGCAGAGTCCGTTGCCTTAACCAATAAATCGAAAAGTGCACCACTGGTCGAAGAAGACCTCAATCCATTATATTTCTGCTTCTCTGAAACAAAAAGAAAGACACAAAAAAAACAAAAACTGCACACAGCCAGGCGGCGGGAGACATTGAAGTAATAGAAAAAGATGTACGCTCCACGCGGTAGTGGTTGATCCTTAAAATATGACCGATAAACCAGAAGTCGTCTGAAGGCAGCTTCGAAAATTGTGTGTCTTTTGGCTCCAAAGGGGGGTGGGGAGGTTGGTGGACACAGACGAAGATGTGGAGGAATGTTGCAGCATTTAGCAATACTATTGTTCTTACGTTTGTTTGATGGATATTCTTGTATTTGTTCATTGCAATTGTTGCAACTTTTTATTGCCGTCCTTAATAGATAAATACGCCGAGTGAAACTGATCCTAGTATCCAAGAAAAATTTCTATTTTATTATCATGCCTAATTAGTAATGTCAAAAAGTCGAGATAAAGAAATAATTATTCATTATAATCAATTTGATTATAATTTCTGTACACGTCTCTTTCAATAGTTGTAGTTCCAAATAATTATTAGGAAATATTTTAAGTGAATAAAAGTTGTCATTAATTAGTAAAATTTTTAATTATTAGTTGAAGAAAAATCATCTAAAACTCGGACCTTTTTAAATGAAATATGATTATTGTCACACAATGTCCTTATAATCATGGAATTGCCATCGAAATTTTAAAATGAAACTGATATTTACTTATCTAATTATTTATTCAAAATATAATTTTTAGAAGTAATGTTGAATTTTAACTAGGCAAAGTAGACTGTCGTTACGATTGTTTGCTGATAATATCACAATCATTCTACCCATTTACAAAATTTAACTCACAATTCCTTACAAGCCACTCAATTATAATTTAATTCCCTTTTAAGACACTACTTTGAAAATCGATACATGTTCTGTCAATTGTTTTATTTTGTACATTCGGGGAAAAGTAATATATGTAATATGTAAAACATGTTTAACGCCTTTTTAACTTAATAATTTAAAATCAAACTATTTTTGCAAAAAATTTTGTCCTAAGCTGTGGAACAATGGAAGTTCCCTTAAAAAGATGCCACATGGAATAAATAAATATTTTCAGTCCTTTTTAGAATTTTGTTAGGCTATTCTGTTAAAAATGTCGCATTAATCAATTTTCTAAGTCTCGATTTTTTTTAAAAAATCACTATTTAGATGCAGGGTTTGCAATCAAGTTAAAATATTATTTTAAGACAAAGCGTGGTTTTGTTCATATCTTTCCTTATAATATAAACATAATATAATTCAACTCGGCAATAATAAAAGACATAAGTTCGCGAAAACCTCGGGCTGCAGCAGAAAACAGATTGACTTGCTATCTGTGGTATTACCTGGATAAGCATTTGAAGAGTTAAGAAAATTAAATATTGCTTCTTTAACGATGCTATTCCCATCCATGGTAAACCTGGATAAATATTTGAAGTGTTAAGCAAATTAAATATTGCTTATCTAACTACGTTATTCCCATTTGTGGTAATATCTGGACAAACATTTGAAATGTAAGCAAATCAAATATTGCTTCTTTAACGATGTTGGTTAACGATGTTGTTAAGCAAATTAAATAGTCATTCTTTAACAATGTTATTCCCATAACGCCTTATCCAGATCTAAAATCATGCCTTAGCACGACAAGGATTAATAGCAAGCTTACCTTAGAATAAATCATCTATTCTTGGCTATTGTCTCCGATAGCGGCTAATAAAAACCAGCGGGAGGAGGCATCCCTGTAAAAGGAAGCGAATTAAGAAGTTGTCGAAGTTCATGTGGATGAAGACACCCATCAAGCGGACGTCACGTAATGTCGAAGGCACAGCACGGTCGTAGACACCACGCAGAGTCCACAACACGAGCAATGGAGGCCTTGGAAGAAGAGAGTACCGACCTTGTGGGAGAGAAAATAGTATGCGTTCGCAAACTGCGGTTACTGCCTTGACGATCTTTGATGGAATTCGATGTTTTATGTTTTTTAAGCATTCTTCCTTAATATGTGGTTGAAATATAATCAACTGAAATATGAAAATGAATAATACTTTAATGATAACTTTTCAAAAAAAAATTGGTAAATGTTTCTAATAAGGGTTCCTTGTTTCTGTGAAATATATCATTCTTTATTTATTGTTTCAATTTTTTCACTTCAGTTTACTACTGTTTTTTTAAATCGGATATATATCTTTTATTATGTTTATAAAAAGAGTCACAAATGAAATGCAAGGTTCTCGTGTTCTTAAGCATAACTTGCATTACAAATTTTTCAAATTCCAAAAATTGAAATGGATTTCAAAATCATTAAACATAACATTTTATTTTATTCAAATTAATTCGATATTATATTGTTTGAAATAGCTTAATTGTAAGTTTTATGAGGCTAATCATCAAGGATATTAGTAGTGATTATTCCGTAAAATTGCAATTGAAATCAGTGGGAGTAGTCACCTCGAAACTTTCTCGTAAGGCCACAAATACCTCAGATAGCATTGGTGAATAATATTTACAAAATATATATCTTTGGTATCTAATATTTTTGTTGTTCGAATATATACTTTGGAAGTCTTTTTCTCTACCGATTGATACCACAATTTAATGCGAAACTATGGTTGTAATCACATGATCATATACCGAATTTTATTGATTTATACCTTTAGTCAATACCAATAAAGTCATCCCTTTGATAAAAAATGGCTTAAAATTTGATAAGGAATACATAATTCTACAAATGTGTTTTTCGGACTCAGAAAGGTCTGAAACGTGGAGATTCATCAAAATTTTGAGATTTCTAATGATTACAAATACTTGGTATAAAAGAAAGCAAAAAAGGCATAAAACACATATTTATCGTTATTATTTCATTAAAGAGCTCCTAATAGAAGTCTTTTTTTTCTTTTTTGAGTATTTCTATATTAGATATTTATTCAGACTCATATGTATCATTCATTATGACTAAGGTTTTGAAACCTCCAGATGGGATGGAATCCTCATCGTGTTTTCCCAAGTAATCCTAGGATTAAATACTGCTGCATGTCAAGCCTTAATTTGTTAAATCGTGCATCACTTTCTACATGCATGCATTCCCAGAATATGGGGCTAGGCCATAAATTGGCCTGATAACAACCTCTCGAAAATTCTTCCCCTCGTGGTCAGGCGTCCTCATTACCACCAGTGACTCTATGGGTGATCCACGGCTGACCTTCAACGATGGACATAGATCTTTCGCGTCCACACAAACAATTCTCCTCCCCCCATTAAAAAAGAAAGCCGTTTTCCATCTCACGCTGGAGTCGTTATAACACGGCAATACCACATGCAAACAGCACGAAAGCCTCACCGATAAAAAAAGAACAACCCGAAGGTCATGTCGTTATTTCTGCATCAGTATCCGCCTATTGGTAAACGGACTCATTACCAGTAAACGAAGAAAAAGAATACCAGAAAGTATGACATCCGTTCCAAAGAGTTCCCTATTATTAGCAGCGGTTCCGACTCGCAGCTCCGCCCCCTATTACATGAAAACCTTCCTTCTTTACACGATTCCACTCGAAGGCTGAGGTTGGATCGGACTATTTGTTATCATTCTTCACCAAGGAGTACGCCATGTCCAGGCCTTTTGAAGATGAACAACATAATAGTCAACAATTACACGCATTATAAGACCTTGGCAATCCACATGCGCATTTATTTATAAATCGGATGCATGGGTATCGCACCCACAATCATCTACCAGGTCCCATCCACTAGGATGTTGAAATCATTTTTCTTTCCAAAAGGCTGTTGGTCCTGATGGGTAAATGGCAGGGATACGTTTGAAATGATGATAAAGCATCCCAACGTTTTTTTTGCGATCTTGATATTAAATTCTCGCATCCTCCTTCGTACCAGACAAGAACGTGCGCGAATTTCGTAGAACCTCGAGGACCTAATAGGTGGTTTAACAAAAAATGTAAAGGATCGTTGAAGGTCTCGAAATGGTGATTTTGCACGCCGGCAACTTCTCCAGAAGAAGTGTGAAGAAGAAAAGTTATACCTGGTAAAAGTGTCGATGACTTCTATCACAAGTATAACCTGCTGCCCGTGATCATTAATAACTTTTCATCTCAGAGTTGCTGCGTTTCTCTATCATTCTCTTGCTCATTCAGCAATAAAAGTTACAAGCTCGCTGAAATATAATCATGTACATATATATGTCTATGTTTCAGTAACAGCATTAAACAAACGTAGTTACAACCCAATCAAGTCAAATAAATATAAGTAACTGCAACCAACTCAGTAAAACTGATCAGAAGATTATAGTTAGTTGTTTATGATGTCATATAGCTATATCAACAAAAATAATGCTTATTGAGCATATAAGTACATAGAAGTGCAAAATATTCTATAAATATGCAAAAAAAAAAAAATGCTCTTAAGTTAGAAATATAAATCAAGAATTTATATAAGTAAGAAAAAAATTGCTTCAGGAGGTTAGACCCTCTTCAGTTGTAAAAATAAGAGCCAAAACTTACATTATTTGAATCAGGGCTTGGAAACTAATACCTGGCAGCCATGCGCAGCAAAACATTAATGCGTCCATATTAAAAAAAAAAAAAGAATTAATCTTCCTTTATTAATGCAAAGTTAGATATATTCATATGGATTCTGATGTATTCTGATGATGATTAGGTGTGTTCCAAAAATGCCGCTACACAGGTAAAAAGCTCATAATTAAAAATAAAAAAATAGAATTTAAATAGCTACCAAAGGATTAGCTATTCAAAAGAAATCTTTCATATGCGTGTGTACTAGATGCAAAAGAAGCTAAAGACAACCAATAAATAAATAAAAAGGCCCGAAAAAAAAATAAAGAAGCAGACATAAAAAGAAAATTGTAGAAGTTTTAAATGGCTCAAGAAGAAGAGTCTACATAATATTCCACAGTAACAGTATCATTGAAACATAATTAGTAATTAATAAAATTTACTAAAAATAAGCAATTTAAACTTTGAAAATCGAAAAATAAAATAAAAATATAAAAAAATTAAGCAAAAAGAAAATTATAAATAAATAAATGAAAAAAATAAGTAAATAAATAAATAAACAGGAAAAATAAACATATACATAGGCTCAGTCTAAGGTAGAGTCCTTGATCAAGAACAAAAGACTAGATAAAATGGATTTTTTGTGTGCATTTTTCAGTATTCACAAAATACTGTCCACTTTTAACAGTGCTGGACTTTCTTTACGCATACTTTGAAAAGCTCAGGCAATGACAGAGTCCAATTTGTTTTTGCAACTGTTAAAAAGGCATTAACACTTGAAGTATTAAGAGGAATGTAAAATTCCTTTACCACAAGATATAACCTACAAAAAGTATATTCAAAAAGACATATTCATATGCATAGTCAAATATAACAAAGCCGAATATAAACACATTTCTCATAAAAATGTATTACTTTTTAAAAATTAGCAGGACATTTTTATAGCTAAAGTTTCTCACTTTTAATAATTAAAAGTCAAAAAGACATTGCTTCAAGGCAGGTAACTCTTCAATTATAATGACAACAATCGAAAATTATCCTTGATGATTATTAGAAACAGGGCTTCTGCGGGGTATAGAGATATATTTCAATGATATATTGTTTTAATCCCTGAACTATTTTGCTTTTTTTTTTATTATATAATTAGATGCCACCTTCTTCTTCAGAAATGCGCTGTCTTATTGATTCTGTAATAAGCACTTAAAATACTTGATGTGTGTTGTGGATTATGCGTGCTTTTAGTACCGAATTGAAGGGTCTTCGAGTAAGAGTTTATGGGATTATTTATACTAGTTTTAATATCGAATTATAGCGTCTTTGAATAATATAATTTCAGCTTTTAAGTTTGAGAAACAATTCAAAGCCCATCTGACGTGTGGACATGACGATTAAGGAGTTAAGCCATTTTCGACTAATAATCATCATTAGCAGTTTTTCATAATCATTTTTCAGTATTTTCTTATTGTCATTGGCTTAGTTTAAAGTGTTACAGTAAAATATTAATTGTAATAAACGTTTTAAACTTAATAAAAAATATATTTATTTAGTTGACGGCATGAAATGTCAGCTAAAATTTGATCTAATTTAAGAAAGCGTTTATCAGAAAACTAAAGTGAAACAACGAGGCTATTTAAATTTTGAGACCATTTTTCTGTTAAAATTAAATTCATATTATATGTTTTGATTTCAAAAACGCATTCGAGCTTGAATAGGGAAACATTTGACTTGTTCGCTGATTAGCGACATACAATTTTGCAAAACTTTTTCAAAATAAGATTTTACAGATTAAGATTATAAGAGTTTCAAAATAAGATTTTACAAATCAGTTTCCACTAACTAAAATTATATATGATTAATTTGAATGAATAATTTTTCAAAACTGATTTTTCTGTTTTGAACTCGTTGTGGACAAAATCGATAGCTGTCTAGATGCCATCTCTAATCGTACTTTTTTACTTTTGGATAAATTTATAATTCTAATAAAATGTTTTCAATATTTTTAAAGTTAAATAGTATCAGTATAATAAAATTTTAAATATATTTGGACCAACAGTGATCTTAGTCCACAACCCAGTAAGTCTAATAAGTACTATGACCATGTCAATTCAGGCAACAACATTTTCAATTCCCTATAATTGCAATTCAAAATAGTCAGGATAACTTCAGAATTTTCATCTGTGCTAGTATGACCAGTGCTTTTTCCTTTCTAGTATACGTAGTATAGAGAAAGTATAGCAATTGTCAAAAAATTCGAACTGACGAATAACGAATTTCCAAGGATCAGACCTCCCCGAGTTCGAGATCCCCCAAGGATCAGACCTCCCCGAGAACACATTTTTGGAAAATGTCTGTCTGTGACAAAGATAGCTCGAAACACGATTTGAGCTAGTCGGTTGAAATTTGGTATACGGTCTTAACACAAAATTTGAGTTTTTCTATCAAATTATGAATAAACTCTATTCAGAGGAAGATCGTCTGTCCGGCTGTTCGAATGAAGTTAATACGATAATTACAAAATGAAGAGAGCTAGATAGATAAAATTCGGTACACAGATTTTACATCTGCAATGTAGACATCTGTCAAATTTTGAGCGAAATCCAACGAAGGGTTAATCGTCTGTCGGTCTGTACTTTCAGAAACATGTAAAAACGCGATAATTCGAAAATGCCATGACTTAAATATATCAAATTTAGTGTGAGATTTTGTGACTAATAAGTGCAATTTTGCATAAAAATTTTTATTTTAATCAATTGAGAAAAACGTATCTAAAACACAAATTTGAATTTTTGATTAAAAACATGCCAGAGATTAATCACTAAATAACTCGTCAAGGATGGCATGATGAATTCAGTAAAAATGCTAAATTTACGTCAAAAGATAATATTTTACTACTATTATACGCCAGTGCCATATAATGCGTTCTCTGACAAGACAAGTTTATTACAAAGTATACGAGAAAGTTTTGGAGAGACCACTCCTGCTGGTTTTATTTGCTTCCTCAACAGGGCGTATTTAGAGGTAAACTTCATCATGTAGCCAAGAGAACAGCATATATAATTCGTAATAAAGCCTTCTTCCATTATTTATTACTTAATTCATAATGTTAATCTATAATTTTTACTGTTAAGACATATTCTAAATTTATTTTACTTATCGCAATGCATCTTTTTTTAGTTATTGTGTATGCACAAACCCAAATCTCAGCCAAAATTTTACATAAATTTATAAATTTATTTTAAAATATGTTAAAATTGATTCATCTGGTTTGTTGAGTGTTTTTTAACAATATTAACAGATATACCTCTGTAATTAACCCATTAAAGTACTGATTCTAAAATTTGATATAACTCTATAATGGTGATGATAAAATTATTTATCAGATTTTATTCATTCATCCCCTTTGAATTCTTGTGTATATATGTACATTGTGTATATATGTGTATATGTGTATATATGTAGCCAAATAGGTTCATTTTCTGTTAAAAAATTTCGTTCAAAATTTGATGGTGGAATGGAGTTTGTATGTACTAAATTTCATTACATAGTAACAAACCATGTGTTAATTTTCATTTATGTAATTTATGGCTGAATTTTGTAATGATTATTATATAGCAGAATTCCAATTATTCAATTTCAATGAGTTTTGTGTCGATTTAAACGTACTAAATTCCCTTTAATTATAAAAATTCTAAAAAGCCCTTCAAAAATTTAAAAAAAAAAACTCAAACTCATGGCACTAAATTTAACAGAAATGCACAATTATGGTATATACATATTCGCAATTATGGTTTGCATAAAAAAAAGTCTTATGAATGAAGTCTTATTACACACACATATATTTTACGAATCAGTAATATTGTTACCTGCCATATTAGACTTATGGTAAGAAAAAAATTGCAGAGATACCTAATGGATGCCAAGCCAATAACTCCCGAACTTGGAGACAAATTCGGCGAAGAAAATAAAGCTTCTGAAAAAGTACAAAAACTATAATCTTATCTCTGGATTTTTCGAACTGAGAGGAAAGTTTCTTCCAGAAAGTTCCATGTAATATCACACCTTGTCAAAAAACTATATAAACTGGAGCTTCTGAAACGTGCTATTCCCTCTCAGGAATTTTGCTCGTAGTGCGAGTTGATAACCGTTAGAAGTTGAGCGCTATCGATTGGTCTGATATAGTTATTTAATTATTAATTTGGCGTCTGATTTTGTGTAGTTGATTTCTAAAAGTAGCCTTTTTAGTGTGTAATCCTGTGTCTTTGCGTTTCTTAGAATATTCATAGGATAATGGTTCACTCTCATCCTACACTTTGTTGCGCCAAATTCACCGTAACCCAGATTTCCATAACAATATATGTTCCATAACATTGATTAATATGAACAATGCAATATGAATTTTTCATATTTAAGTTGCTAAAATTAACCTTCTTCCGTTGGGAAAAGGTAAGTCAAGACCACACACCCGGATTCTACCATTATTTTCCCAATTCTGACATTTAAAAAAAATTATTTTTATTTCCCTCCAATTCGTTTATGTATAATTGATGAGTCATAGAAATGGCCATCGTATTATTGGAAGTCAAATGTTTTTATTAGGTAGATTCCTATAGGAAGACTACCTATTGCAATGGTTCTCATGATTAGACTTCGGAAATTTTTTTTCTTTACTGATCATGGTCTCTAGAACCCAAACCACCTCTTCATTCAAAACACACACACACACACACACACACACACACACACACACACACACACACACACACGTTGTTAATGTTGAAGACAGAAAAACATATCCAATTACCTAAATTAGAGACTCACTAAAACGAACATTTATTATTATTTTGTATTTGGAGTTTTTCGATAACTGCAATTTCTTAGAAATTAAGGGCTGAAAAGGGATTTTCAAGCCTGAATATGGACTGTTTCTTGCATCAACAATTTATGCTGCCACATAATAACATAGATGTAAAAGAATCTACCTTTACCTTCCAACCTGCCGAGAGGAATTTTTATTTTTTATATATTTTGAATATGAAAAAGCAAGAAAACGATGTGTATTTATAAAAATATAATTCATCAAAAAGTAAATTACAATTTTTATGTCTTCAGCTCTTAATATTGTTATACTGTAAACGCATTTTCGAAAAAAGCAAAAAAATCAAAGTAAAGGCCACTTCTGTGAGGTAAAAATTATAAAAGTTTAAGAAATGGCAAGCAAAAGGTCTATAAAAAAGGATTTTATAATTATATTAACGGTTTTCATTGTTAGGCCATATCATAGTTGTGCGTTGACATTTTCGCCTTACTGATATAAATTATGGATTTAATTTTTATACTTTTACTATTCCTCCTGTCTTACTGTTATCATACCTAAATAAATAAGAATTGAAACTTCCATCCAACGTCTAGATAATAAAATTGAAACCTACGAAGTTTTTCTAGGTTTTTCTCGCCTTTCAACTTTTTCATTTTCCTCATTAACATTCAGAACATAATTAAAGCGATAAAAAGCGCCATTAAAAACGTACGCTTTTTGGCTGTTGATCTGCGTTTAAGATTAGAAATAACGCAATATGATCGTACCGTTATCACTTTTACAATCCGGCGGAATGATATTCAGTAACAAGAAGATAAATGGAAATTAATACAAATAAAAAACGGATTTATGAATGACTGTCTAAAAATTATCTGAAAATGATTAATGAATATTTTTCTCTATGTGTTTCTATTTTTTTTTTATGAAGAAAGTACGACTCCAAAATATAAAGAGTATAAAAACAAAAGAAAGTGGTCATTTTTAGGTTATGTAATAATTCTTGGCTGTAAAATGAGACTTCAAATTTCCGTTGAATTAAATTTTCTGCAACGTTTTATCCATTACTGTGTTTTTACATGAAGTTATTTCCATAACTAATTTTTAAAAATTTTATTTTGATTAATAAATGCTTTTTTTATGTATGTTTTCTTTTTGTATGAAGAAAATATGACTTCAAAATATAAAAGGGCAAAAAAAAAAAAAAAAAGTGTTCCTTCTCAAAATAATTTCTGATAGTAAAGTGAAAATGTTATTATAATTCCGTCAAATGAAATTTCCTGCAACATTTTATTCATTGCTGTGCTTTCATGTGTAATTAATTCCACAATGAATTTTAAAATATAAATTAATCTTATTGTTCATGGATATTTCTCTAGATGTGTTTCACTTTTTCACTTTTTTATGAAGAAAGTATGAAAAGACATCAAAATATACACCGCTGGAGTAGTCTCTAGAAAACTTTCACACACATTCTCTAATAAATTTGTCATGTCAGAGAACGCCTTATATGGCATTAGCCTGCAATAATTACGAAATATTAACTTTTGTCCAAAATTTAGTATTTTTAATGTATCTATCGTGTAATCCATGGCGAGTTATTTGCCGATTAATTCCTGGTATGCGTTAATAGTATCCAAAAATCGAATTTGTACTTTAACACGTCGACTGAAACAAAAATTTGACTTAAAACTGCCCTTGTAGTCACAAAATGCCATAATAAATTTGATATATTTAAATCATTGCATTTTTGAGTTATCGCATTGACATGCTTGTGGAAGTACAGACCAACAGATGGCCGCTCCCTTGTCGGATTTGGTTCCAAATTTAGTGCATATACCTTAGATGTTAAAATTTGGTTCCAAATTTGGTACATATTTACATTTCAAATGTTAAAATTTGGCCCCAAATTTATCTACCTTAAACCTACCTATCTTAATTTTACTTACCTTGTTTATCTATCTTAAGATTAATTTTAAAGTTATCGTGCCAATTTATTTGCAAAAGACTTTTTTCTGAATTATTTTATTCAAAATTTCATAGAACTCTAATGATTTGATATACGAACCATATACTAAATTTCATCTATCTTAATCTTCATCATCTTTCATCTATTTCATCTATCTTATATTAAAGCGGTTTTGAGTTATAGTGTTTACAGACGCACAAACATAATTCTAAAAATATGTTTTTCTAGTTGAGGAGCAGTTGAAACGAGCATGAGGTTTATTTATTTATTTATTTTTTTTAATTATTACAATATTTTCTCTTAGTATATTTTATATACAAAAAGTTGAAAAAAAATTGCATTTCAAAGCTAACCATAGCCATTATTAATGCAGAACAATAAATACGGTTTTAACGGAACCCAATGTTAATAAATCTCTATTAATTTTAATGGAGATTATGTGCGTATGAGTGTTGTATCAATACAGCATAGATGTACTAAATTCTGCACAGATGTACTTGAAAATGCGAACTTTGCTGCGATTTTTTTTTCTGAAATTTTTATTATTAAAAAATTTAGCGATATTTGTGTGTGTGTGTGCGAGACTCCTAAAATCGGATTGAACAAAAAATTTTTACACCATTTAAAATTTTTTTAAAGTTATCTTTTTAACAATATTTGTTTATTTATCATATTATTGATAGCCTGAATTTTTATAATCTTTAAAAAAGTTTCGCAGAATTTTTGATAATAGATTCATTGTTACAGAAAAATTAAAACATTTTTCATTAGTTCATTAAATACTTAAAAGTTTAACTGTCTATTTTCTTCCATTTTTGAAAATGTTATTAACTTGGAAAATACAGAAATATTTATAAAAAAAAATCAAATTCTATGAATTATAAACTGTTATGATGATATTAATGTTTTGCCAAACATAATCGGCTAGCTTCTATCTATAGAAATCAGTCTATTTTATTGTTATAGTATTTATAAACCTCAAGCTACTACTTAAATATAATGGTGTTTAAGCGTTGATATTACTAAGCCATAAGTCATAAAAATTAAAAAAAAAATATTTTTTTCTGAAAACTATTAAAATAAAAATATTAAAATACGCCATTAGTATGCTATGTATTATTATTAGTATTAATTAAAATAAAAAATGCATTAAAATGTGAAACTAAACTGACCTCGTTATTAAAAGATTGTCTCATAATTTATACTGCCAAGAATCGCAAAATGCCAAAGTCCGCAACTGGTAAAAAGCCCAATGTGTTGGATATTACATGCTTTTAATTAACATCCGAAATATTAGTATAATGTCAATTTATATTCAAATAAATAAACTGAATAATTAATAAAGATAAATAAACTGAAATATTTATGTAATCAAAATCAAAGATAATAAATATACATGTAACCCTTTTACATGGCAAATGTTTATTGTGTTTGTTTCAATATTTACCAAATATAATAATTTTATTAAAATTATAAGCATTCGAAAATATCTGAAAAAAATTTTTAACTAAAAAATAAATTACACGAAAATGTTTAAATTTTATTTTCAGACGGAGATTAAATCTGAAAACTAAACAGATTGCATTGAATAAAAAAATTGATTCTAATGAATAATTAAATAAACATGCAAACGATTTTTTTGTTATGATTTTTGTATATCGATTAAAAAAGATAAATAATCCCAATTGTTCATAATGCTGCCAATTCTAAAACATTAATAGGGTCCAAGTATGATATTTCAGACAAAATTTAATTCTACCTTACTTGACAGCTTGGGTTCAGACTCATAAACTGTGAATTGTGCTTTATAAACTTTCGTAATCTTTTTAGAACAGGAATAAACTTACAAAGCACGTTATAACTTTTCAAATAACAATAGAGCGAATGGCCTTGCATTGTTTATAACGTCCTTGTATTAAATCATTATTCTATTTTATTTTAATTCTTCCTTAAGGAAGTGGTAGCCATTTTTTAATAAAGTGCAAAAATTATGAAGAACTGAGCACGAATAAAAGTTCTTTTTCATCAACAGCTTTTTAATTTATCGCTACTTGAAATTTATAGACATTTTTTTCCGAGCACAAATGTGTTACAGGTAACAACTTCCTTTACAATAGAAAAGTAATTAAACTTGTTAAACACAGACTCTAGCGTATTATTAAACCTTCAGGAACATTAACTAATGCCTATTAAGTACCAATTATTCGTTTTAGCATCGTTATCTTAAAAATATCGCTTTATCCTGCAAAAACAGTACATCAACGTCAAGTTAAATTAACAGCCACGCAGCGCCATCTGGCGAGCGGAATATAATCCAGCATTCGTAAATGTAGTCTCGGAAAGGAAGATTTATTGTTTTTTCGCTTTGCTTCCGTCGTTTCAACACCGTAATGAAATCTTCTGATGAAGTAAATTATTACTTAGGGGTGTGACGAATCTGACGGAAAATGTAACTTTGGCGATAGTTTATAGTATGAAGTAGAGTAGAATGGTGAAAAATGTTAGCTGATAGATAAATTTAGTAATGAATAAGGAAGCTAAAAATCATTTTTATGATTATGACAAGGAAAATTTTTTCAAGAAATAAATTTTAAATTTGAGAGAAAATTACATTAGGAAATAATATAATAATAAATTTATATTAAAATTATAAATTTGCCTTTTTTAAAGAGTTAGAAAAGCTCTTTGTTTTATAAATTTAATAGAAATTTCCACATGAATATATATTTTTTAACGTTAAGCTGAAATTTTTTATTACTTAGGGTTTATAATATTAAGTGTAGGTTAATATTATAATATTATTAACACTGGAAAACTAAAACTTAGCATATATATCTATATAGCTCAAAAGCAGTCAAAATGGCTGCTTTGTGAAAGAATAACTAATGCATAAAATAATTTATTTAAAATTAATTTTTAATACTCTTTTATATTATTTAAAGTCATATAATATGTTATTAGTAAATATTAAATAAGTAAGAAAATTTACTGCATTGGAAAACAAGAAAAAAGTACTTTATGCATCATTATTCGTACAGTTTTTGCAAATTATAGTGGAAATTTTAACACGCTTACATTTTCCATTAACATACTTTTTATATTTTTCACAAACATTATTTGTCTTGTTATTGTGGCAAAGTCGTACTTCACAAATTCTGCGTTTATTAGGATGGTTTGCATTTAATAATGTTCAAATGTCGTTTGTGTGTCTTCAGGGTCTGAACGAAATTTTAGTCAAATTGACTGCTTTTGGATAATATAGGTATGGCACATATATATGTCAGAAATATAGGAGGGGGGGGGTAAATACAACCATTAATAGATATATTTATATCATGTATAAAAAGTCTCAAAAGTCTCAAATTATAATATTATAAATATATTTTTTTCTCTAATTCAAATTATTATTTGGCTTAAGTCAAAATAAGTCAAAATGACTTATTTGGGCAATCTAGTGTTAAGCGTGCAGAATTTGAAGGAAAATGTAATTTGTAATTTCGACGATAGTTCATAATATGAAGAGGCACAGAAAGATCGAAAAAGTTTTTTAGTAGATGAAAAAAAGGAACTAAAAATCATTTTTATGAAAATGATAAGAAAACTTTTCTTATGAATAAAATTTCGTGAAAAAATTACATACAAATATAAACAGAATAGTAAATTTGTGATAAAACTGTAAATTTGCATCATTTTTAAAGGAAGAAAAGCCCTTTGTTTTTAAATATAATGAAAATTTCTATATGCGTATTTTTTAATATTAATACTGAGTTCTTTTTATTTAGGGTTAATAGAATGAAAGGGAGCAAATTATTATCAAGGAATATGAAGAATCTGGGGAAAATGTAACTTTGACAATAATTTATAATATGAAGAATATAATAAAACGAAGAATGCTAGCTGATAATCTCGTGCATAAATAAGGAAACTAAAGGCATTTTTATGAAAATGATAAGGAAAGTAAAACGAAGGAATAAATTTCATGAAAAATTTACCTGCAAAAATAAATAGAATAATAAATTTATATTAAAATCATAAATTTACATTCCTTTAAAAGCTAGAAAAATTCGTTTCTTTTAAATATCAAGAGAATTTCCTCGTGCATATTTTCTTTAGAATTACGCTTGAGTTTCAAAAATATAACTAAAGGATGCCTGATTTAAAAAAAAAAATAGAATTTTTAAAAAATAGTTTTTAAGGGAATAGATTTTTAAGGGAAAAATTTTTTTAGGATGTGAAAATTATATATATATATTTATATATATATATACTAAATTAGTTATTTTGTTCCTCATGACTTAAATTTTAATAACTAGAATCATTTTTGAATTTGGAGTGGCATCTATATTAAACACAGTATTATAATAAGGCATTTACAACTAGTTATCATACAGCTTTAGCAAAAAAAAGGGGGGAGGGAGATGTTCCTAAATGTTCTAATATTACAAATTTGATGTTTAAAAATGAAATTTCCTTTCGTTTACTTTTTACAGAATTAAACATTGCTTTAGAAACAAATTTCTACAAAAGAGATTTACGAATTCGGAACTACAAATTCAATTGTAAATTTAACTGACACGAGAAACTAATTGAATTCATGTTTCACATTTTGATAAGTCGAGCTTCTATTCTTACCCCAACTGGGACTAAATTCCATGAACTATTTTATGTTGTTTTGAATTTTCACTACCTCATTCAATTTTTAATTCACAAATAATAAAATTTATTTTAAACCAAATAATCGTTATTAAAAACTTTGTATTTTCCCTTTCCTTTTTTCCCTTGTAAAATATGAATCGGCCCGTAAATAATAGCTAATCACGCAAAAATTATAAAACCATCAAATGAGCAATTATCTCTTATATTATCTTATATCTCTTATACGATCTCTTATTTATAAATATCTGTAATTTGAATATGCTCATCTGTAATTCAAAATACGTTTTGTCCTTACATTGTCAGATACCATAAAAAATTATTCACCAATTAACAAATGCTTACAAGTTAATTTAATTCATTCATAATTTTTAAAAAATTTTTTTGACCTTTAATAATTTTCATACATATTACATTTGGGAATGGTATGCCTTTCGAATACATCTGTGACTTACACTAGAACATAAATATTCTGAAAGAACATATAATGAATAGGGAATACTTAAATGAGTTTAACAGTTAGCATAGTGAAAAAAGATGTGGTAAAATGTTTTATTAATAGAAATATAGTGCATCAGTAAATATATATGTATATCATCAATATACATATATATTTAGTATCCTGCTTCGTTTGGCGGAGTTAAAAATATTCCCCCCGATTTTGACTGCATCTTTACTAGATGTAAAATCCAACTTTTGACATTTAGCAACTGAGGCAGGGTTTTCTTTAAATGTTTAAACTAATTATTATTATGCAATAAGTTAAATAAAGTTAAGCATGAGAGCGACTTAGTTATGGGATGGCAAATTTCACATTTTTATTTGTGCTTATTTTTAGCACAATTTTTTCCACTTGCACTGGTCTGCAGTTTTTAATATTTCATATTCAAACCGATTTTAGTGATTAATTTTAATGCAAATGCTCATGAACATAATGGTAAGAACAGATCTTTATTCCTTAAGCATTCTGCCAATTTACATAAGATTTTGTACAACAAATTTTCGTTAGCTACTCTGTGGTAATCCGAGGCAATTCTGAGGTAATCATATCCGAAATATTCTTAACAGGATAAAAGCCCGTTAAGAACAGCACATCTTATACTTCTTTATATAGATATTCTTTATAAATAGATATTATGAAATAATGGATGAAAATGATGCTGATATTTGACGAAAAATTTAGATGAAGAAATATCAGTTTTAACGGCATTATTTAATAGAATATTATGGAATGTTATCTAATTTTTTCAAAAATAGTACATACACCTTCCACTAGAGGCATTCGGTGTCAGTCCAATTATTTCTTTATTAACATTAAATCCACTCTTCCATTCGGGAGTTTTAAAAAAAAGTTTCCTTTATAAAATGCTTAATTGGAGTCTGGGATTTTTGTTTTAGGGATAATTAATGCTTCAGATGTACTGTGAGCATTGTATAAAGGTGGGAATTCTTTTAAAAGCTTTATTTCTTATAATTATTTATCAAGTGTTTGTTTCAACATTTTCTGGAGGTTGTTTCAGAATAATAAATACAGAATACTATTCCATATTTCTCAATTAGGTAGTATTCCACATTTATTGTTCACAAATTATTTCTTTTGGGAGATTATAAGTATGGATCCAAGAATTGGAAGCTGAATTGTTTATAGATGAAAGCGCATCTCAAAATGTGCTCTATCCGTATTAGTCCCCATATGTATCAGAAATAAAAATAAAATTTTAAACTTTAAATGTTAAGAAAAAGATAACACACAAAAATTTACACTTGCCAAAAAAAAGGGGGGGGGGAGGCATTATGAAAACGCAATGACTGCTATAACATTATGGCTAACATAATAGTAATAAAAGCCCAAAAAAAAGACAACTTTTTGCCTTATTTTTATTAAGTTGCAAAACGAAGAATAGACCAATTTATTTCAGATTTGTGACTTTACTTCTATAATAATTTATATTATTTTGGTATCATCCAAAATATTGTTTTGGGTGACAACTGTTTGTCTTATATTGTTTTGGTTTCCTTTCTTAAAATCATTAAGTATTCATTTCAAAGTCATCGAAATTCATCAGAGCTATAATGAGCTAATATTATACTTAAAAGAATTATTTTAATAACCTATAGCTCTTTCGGCGCCTTTTAAGTGGTGAAAAGATAGTATCTTTCTATCATTTAAAGCTTAATAGTTTGAACAAATTAACCTTTCTAATCTGAGCTGAAAAGTCTAAAGAATCTTAAATATATTCTTTGGCGGCATATCATTTGACATGGTTGGCGTGCGACTTGCCCGATTAATCGATGCAGAAGAATAGAGCCCTGTTATTAATCGTTGTTTAATGAATCTATTAAAGATTGTATCTTTTTTACTTAGATAGTATCTTGTTTATATGTATGTACTGATGAGAGTTTTAGCGCCTTTTACATGCTGTACTGTAAACTTAGTATAATGAGTTACTATTTATTACTGTAATACCTCTCTTAAAAACTTGTAAGGAATGCTAATGATTGAATTAATCGTATTGTTGTGAATGAAATATGTGGTTGTAGATAATGTCAATTTTCTCCTCTTTAATTAAGGAAAGTAAATTGCTATAGAATTTTCGAACATGCTGCATTGCGATAACAGCTTTCTTGTAAATGTTCTACAAGTATATTTATGTTTATGTTGACCTGCATAAAAAATTTAAATAGGCTTTTATTTTGCATTAATTAATGCACCCGGAGATACTGAAGGTCAAAATCTGTCCATGTGCATATCCGTTATTTTTTTCCATAAAAATTGGCAAATAAATATATATTAATAATAATTTTTCTCTCTGTTTTTTCTTGCTGAATTTAATCTTTCATTTCTAGACTATTCACTCCGCAACAATTTAATTTAAATGAAGACGAGCTAAACACCAGGAGAAATAACCCCTCCCCTGAAACCATCTAGTATATTATCTAATAAAGGTGCTTATCTTTTTTTCTCTTCCCTCACAAAATTACGGACTTGGGCAATGTATAAATGCTATGAGTGCTTATATTTTTATTTTCAGAGTTCAGAAATTTTTTTGCTTCAGAGTGTAGAAAAGAAAACCGAATATTCATTTTGGATCCTTTTTTTCGATTGATTAAAACTAAAATTTGACACAAAATTGCAGTTAAAAAAAACCTGAAAATTTCCCTTATTTACGTCGCTGAGTTTCTGAAGTAACATGTTTTCATGTAAACGAAACAACAGACCAACAGACGGTCAACCCTTGAACATACCTGCTTCAAAATTTGATAAAAAATCAACAATTTGGATGCTTAAGCTATTTGTTAAATTTCATTTATCTAATTTTTTTTTTATTATCGCTTTTACACACATGCGAAAGTACAAAAAGACGGACGGTCGACTTGGTGAATTTATTTCAAAATTTGATGCGCATCTATATTTTAGTCGCTAAATCTTCACGTCAAATTTCATTTAACTAGCTTTTAAAGTTTTACAGTTATCACATACATTTGAACTTTGACAGCCAGACAAACAGACTCCCGGGATTCTTTTATTCAACATTTAACAGAAATCTGTCAATGTGGTGTAGAAACCAAAAACCAATTTCTTCCAGTTAGATCAAACCCCTTTCTTGAATAACTGAGTTGATAGATGATACACAGAATGAGATATAAGAGAATATATATGTGTAAAATTATTTACATATTTCAAAAAATTTTACGAATAACATTGCTAATAGCTTTACATTTTTTCAGACATAATAATGACAAAAAATATTGGAGAACGATCTTGAATGATCTAAAACATTCTAGGAGATTTAAAAAAAAAATTTTTTTTCTTAATTTCCAAAATATAATAGTTTTCGAAAATATTCTGGAATATTCCCCCCGAATTTATATCTTTTATACATTTTTTAAGTTCTCATTCGTTTCCTTGCTACTGTGGTAATGATATCTAATATCCGCATTATTTTTGTTCAGTCTATAAGCAATAATTGTTCCTTCCTAACTCGTTCCATCAGTTAAGGAAGCGATAAAGAATAAGCATATATATTTATCTACATATATAACCTTACTCATGCTTACAATGGTATATGTGTGCCATCATAGTTAAGCCACTTCTACTAATTTTGAAATTAATATTGGTATTAAAGATTAGAAATATAGAACTCACCTCCATGAAGTCTGAAAAATTCTTTTTATAACTTCGATTCTATATTTATACATAGTAGGGAATTTTGTCTCCGGATCGTTTTCGCTCGCCAATCCCAATGTTGTCCGATACCACGTTCGCCAGTTCCAGTTAGCAAGTTTTTAAATTCCATGACTTTTCTTTCCATGATGACAACATCGTAGAAAGATTATTTTTCGATCTGCCTACTTCCGATTCAAACTCAAAGCCCACAATGAGAGCATTCTATGATCATATCTACAATATCTAAATATTGATGTACATTTTCACATTTTGCTGCCAACTTAGCAGCTTCACGATCAGGGTTTCTTCTCAAATTGCTAGTTCCCTGCTCAACTTTCTTTTGCTTTCGTTTCTTTTCTTCATTTGATATTGCTGGATGCCTGCCCCATTACTATTTCAAAAAAAAACCGATTTAAGATTAACAAGTGTATTAATTAGATATTCAGACGACTGCTAGCTAACAAATGACAGGTTTAGGTTTGAAAATGCTTTTTGTGATTAATGCAAATCAATCTCGAATTATTAATCTTAATTCGAGTAACGAAAAATCTCCGTTATTTGAAAAAAGTTAACAAATCCTAAAAGTTATTCATTGGTGTTGCAATAAGTGGCGTGTCTAAAAGTAGAATTAACAAATAATATTGTTTTTAACTCATTTTTAGTTAATTTGAAATTAATCAAAGCTTGAAATTTCCTTTTTTTTCCTCACCATTTCACCGTCAAATGTAATACTTACGGTAATTATAAATACTTATTACGCCTTAATAATAATTTTCATTAAATATTTCAAACAATACTGGTAAAACAAACCTCAAGGTCATGGGTCAGGTGACTCGCTATCTACCATTCACAAAGCGAATAAAATGCAATGATTATACAAAAAATTTTTTTATCTAATACATATATATAGTTCTAGAAACTTATCCTCTCCCTTATTTGTAATATTCTACAAGGATTTAAAGTGCGAAAGTCAGAACTTTAAAAGCTTAACACAAGCTTTAAAACTGTCCTTAGTCAAAACTAAATCCTCTGAAGAAACAATGATTCCTTTCATTTTGCCTCTTAATCACTAGATACAGCAGATGTAGAAGAATCCATAGAAACGATCATGGAATCTTACGATTGTCATAAGCTGCGGTAAAACATACCAGTGTTTGGGAGCAGCTTCAGGCTAAGCGTGTAGTTAAAAGCTCGGGAATCCTTAGCAAAGAAATAAGCAAAAAGCTGGAGGATCAAAACATGGGTCGTAATAAGATGACTGCTTTTGAGATCGAGATGTGTATCTTTTGAATTTTATATTTGTTGAAAAGTTTTACTGCAGTTTTTTAAAGAATCTATACGAAAATAAGTTGCTTGAGGGAATTTGGTGCAGCAGAATCATAGAGTATCTCTTTTAGAATCAAAATTAACCAAGTTCTTTTTCAGATGTTTTTAGGTTTGGCTTCATCATATTTTTACACTAAAGCATCAAACATTTTTCATATTAATAACTGTTGTTTTTTGAGCTTTTGATCTTAAATACAAAAACAACTGCAAAGAATATTTTTAAAAATTTGATCTTTTAATACGAATAGAATACACATCTTTGGCACTAGAAAAAATTAAATCATCTTAATTTGTAAAATCAATGGGATCTATTTATGCCCAATATAAAGGAAGTTCCAAAATTAATGAACGATTTGAATTTGCATTAATTCAAATCTTGTGCAGTAAAGTGTTTATCTTCCTATAAAAAACATATTTCGCAACTGATAGTTCAGGGTAAGTAAAAATTGAGCGTTACACGATAAGGCAATGTGTTAACGCAACTTTTGAATTAAATAAAAAACACGTTTTTTCTTCTTCTTAAAATTGTTATATTTTTATTGAATCGTAAAGTACACAGGATAGGGTTATGCATGGAATAACACATAGAGCAAATAGCACTTTTTTGTAGAAATTTTCCATAACCATTTTGAAATGTGGCTGAATTTCGTTGAAGTAAGCGTCGAATGTCGCGTACATTTGGGCTTGTTGGCATAGACCTTTGACTTCAAATAACTCTATAAAAAGAAATCCAATGGGGTTAAATCACACTATCAAGGAGGTCAATTATCAAATTTTCGAATATTGGCCGTCAGACTTTCATTATTTTTGAAATATTGTTCAACAATGAAAACACGTTGTTCTATCTTGTAACGCTCCATTTTTACTAACCCTGAGCTATCAGTTGTAAAATGGTTTTTTTCAATAGGGTTGCCAATACTTTACTGCACGAATGGTGACAAATTCAAATCTTGAGTTAATTTTGGAATACTATTTATTTTCCACTACAACAACAAACCTTGATCTTACATGTCTTGGCTTTTCAAAGTGCGATTATGACATTGATTTCGTAATTGATCGAGCATTTTTAATGCAAGTGGCAAACTGTCTATTACATGACATTTAAAAAATATCCTAAGATTTATTTTCGGATGGAACGAATTCCATGATTCTCAAAGATATGTAAAGTGAATAGAATAAAGTTAACATAAGTAAAATAATTTTTACAATTTCGATATTTTTATTTGGGACACCAGTGTTTACATGACACCTTATTTAATAAATAAATAAATATTTAAAATCAGAAATGAAAATTATGAATACTCATTCAATATAAATTTAATAAAACAGCATAAAAACTAAATGTTCCAAATCGTACAATGCAGTATTCATGAAAACATTAAATAAGTTAAATTTACTTAATAACTATTTGATAAAACTTTTTTTATTTATTATCATGTGAGAACATGATGTTGTTTTGGTTAGGAGGTTTTGAAGCTCGAAATCGCGTAAGCAATGAAAAAAGCATAAATGGCAATTTTCATCATCATCTTTTAATCGCATATATTTTTTTACATGCTTTTACCAGTATTGCATTATTATTATGTATGCTTCCTTGAAAGCAGATGCATTTATAAAAGGTTGACCTGCTTTTACCAGTAATGCTTTATTATTACGTATGCTTCTTTGACAGCAGATACGTTTTTAAAAGGTTGATGTTGAAATATGACATCATATCTGTTATTTTAATGGAATATAATTTTTTTCGGAGGAAATTAAATAATTTAATTTTTATAATACCTTAAAAAAACTTCACTCGTGTTTAATAACAGTTTTGATAAAAGTATTTTCTCTTTCCCCAATGGAGAAATATCACTTCATTCATTCTTAAGTGGGAAACATAGAAAGATTTACTTTTGTTTTAAGTTTAATCCATTATGAAACTGTTTTATGATCTCAGAAATTAGAAAATAGCAGTTTATGTTTACAAAAAATATTGTTTTCATAAAAGTTCTATATAAAATTAATATGTTTAAAAATTTATTGGTAAATAGTTTATCATTTGGAAATCGCATTGCGACGGAAGCGCTCGTTATTCAGCTTCCAAACGTGGCACTCCTTTTTGTGAGCACATGATATTGTTTTGGTTAGGGGGTTTTGAAGCTCGAAATCGCGTAGGCAATAAATAAAGCATAAATTGCAATTTTCATTTTCAATTTTTTTCTTGGCTGGCAAAAAAAATTTTGGAGCTCTATTTGGAGCTCTAGTAAACCGGTTTAAACTGGTTAAGGACTTAAATTAATTGAGACAAATACTGACTTAAAAATAATAATGTTCTCTCATGATAACTTGACATTTGCGATCGTAGATTTCATTTTTTATGTTTAATTTGGAATGATAGTTAACTTTTTTTAATTTTGTTTCATTTGTTTATTTTATTTTCTTTCACATGTGCATATTAGGAGGTTGGAAAAACCTTTTATAGGAAAACGCAATCTTTGATCACATGGACGTTACGTTAGTGAGATAAATGCTTATTATTAATAATAGAGCTTTTAAATCTGTTATTATTAGGATTAATCGGGGTTAATATTAATGATAACCGATTTATCGCACTGACTGTCACATGGATGTATGATCAAAATAATTTAATTGTGAAGGAATTTAATATGTTCAATTTGAAGTAAAACTTTAAATTTTTTGTTTATATTTCAGCTTTATTTTTGATTGCAAACTTCATTAAATTATTTTTAAGTTTTCAACAAATTTGAAGTTATTATTATATACAAAACTTAAAATTATTATTGCAAATTCTTGGCTTTACATAGATTATTTCAAATTCTTGGTTTTTCATAGATTATTGCGAATTCTTCGTTTTACATAGATTAATATTGAGATTCCATTAAAAAAGCCAAGTTGGGAAATTGATCCAAGAACAACAAAAGATTTTACAAAATAGAAGGAATAATTTCACTTTTCATAACAAATTAAATGAATTGTAGAAAAGTTAATTAAACAATTCATAAAGATTATTTAATTTGCTTGTTAGCAAAGTTCTCTGGAACATGTGAAATTAAAACATCAGAAAAAGTTATATCGATTCGGTAAAAAGGAGACTGTTCATTTATTGCAATGAAATATAAAAGTAATTAAAAATGCAAAAATTTAAGTGAGGAAAAAAAATTGGTGATGGCATTTAAATGTGATGGATATACTTTACATTAACTCGTGTAGTTGTCACGTTATTGAAACAAGCATGGGGTCTTACTGTTTTATAAATATCGTATGTCATTCTGTGAAATAGCTATCCATGCTTAATGCATCTGTTTTGTAAAATCAGATATAATCAGTGCAGGCTGAACATAAATTAAGGACAAAGATCCGATGCAAATAGCTGTCTCGAAACCGTGTCAATGCTGCTAACATCAGTGATTTGCAAATGCGATAGCTGGCTTTGGATTTGCATGCTTGAACGAATCTCCAATGATTGCGACAATACTCTATAAAAAAGTATATAATTTGTATCAAATAAGGCTGGATCGGCATTCTCAAGTATTGATGTGGTTACATGATTATCGGGATGCAAACAAATAAAATTCTGCAATCATACGGAATAATTTTCGAAACCATAATTCTTATTATATTTTGAAGGAAAATTATTGCAAATGCTTATCATAGGGATTTCTTCTCAGCAATACCCGACTATCTTTAGCAATGATACAAAAACAGTTTACGCCTGTAAATGTAACTAGATGGCATTCGGATGTCCAGTCATTTTTACCCACGCTGTTGATGGTTTTGTTGAAGACTGCAATGCAAGAAGTATGCATATCACGGAATCTATGTAGTGAAGGCCATATCTATGCGGCTGATATGGCTATCAAATTTTGAGATTTTTTGTGATCTACCTCTTTTATTATATTGTTCGTCGGAAGGAATTGCCAGTAAATGGAGTTGGTTGGTATTTGAGGTTTATTGATGCAAAAGTCAGATTTGACCATACCGTGCCAAACATACGGTATAAACTTTGGATACCGGTCATGAGAGAATAGAATGTGGAGTGAAATCGCATGGAAGTGAATGTAACATATGAATATATAATTTTCTGCATAATTTTCTATGTAATATATAATTTTCTGTGTAATATATGAAATTATCTATAAAACTTTTGAATTTTTTTCAACAACATTTACATTGACAATTCTAAATCTACTTCTACAGCATTCAACATCAAATCCATAGCCCATTACATTCTGCCTAACATAACGAGCATTAATTTTAAATTTTATTAGGATATCTTGATTCTTTTTTCAGATATGAAAATACTCGTACAGTAGAATTAGGAAGAAAAAAACTCGTTCTTCAGAAAATGCGTTTAAAATTTTAAAATTCTTATTAACCTAGTCGGATACTTTAAATGTTTCAACGTCCTAAAAATCTTTTAAACTGTTATTTTAAGCAAAATGTCAAGAACATCCATACCTTTTATGATTAAGTTTTGAAGTTAAACATAAACATATCAAGGCAAAGGTACGTGTTATTTTTTAATGCATTTTAGCTATGCAAAAAGAAACCAAAGTAAGGATATATTTTGGCTGAGCTTGAAATCATTGATAAAGTTTATCTTCCATACAGCTAAAATTCGTTGTAATATAAAATACTTCCCACACTTAAAAAAATATTCAATTTGCTTGAAGAAAATGCACTCTGGGAATCTAAAATTCGAACTCCAGTAAAGAATTACGTAAGATAGATGAAAATAATGCAATATATATTTTTAAATGAAGCTTGAAAGTTATTAAAATTTCAAGGGCATAAATGAAAGATAAAATCATTACTGCCAAAAGCAATCTCTCTCTGAGTTTCCCATGAGGATGCGACGTGAATTTAGTTAGAAATGAATTCTTGATTTGCAAAGCAAAAAAACTTTGGATGCTGAAAAGCGGAAGGGTGTGATATAATCCTGGATCAATGATCTCAAATTTCACTTACATATTCACGAAAGCAAAACTTATTTTAAGAAGCAAGAGAAAAAGAAATGAATGACGGAAAAAAAACTTTTAAGAATAAAAAGTTAATGTTTTTTTACAACACATTACCCATTTGAATTCAAAGTTGTGATTTTAAAAGTGACAAAGAAGACGGGTGCCGAAAAGATTCACAGGGTACAGATAACTATTAAGTTACATCATTTTTCTAAATGATGTTGAAACGTATTTCCCGCTTTTATAAGGAAATTTTAAGAGGAAAAACAAATTTGATAAGCTTTTGTTTGTCATCAGATAATGTATCAGCACATTATGCAATCTAAACATCTGGCGCAATGCATAATTCATTTCTGAATTATTTGATGGAACATTTCAAAAGTAACGATTATATTAGCAGATTGTATTATTTTGTATAGTAAATAAGATTGTTTTAACAGTTGTCATAATTTTTTTTTACTTCCCTTACATGAATCTTTAGATGAATCGATTGCTACACCAACAATTCTTCTAAAGGGTGTCCTTAAATTAACGCAAGATATAAATTTGCCACCATTCGTGCAGCAAAGTTTTGCCAACCCTATTAAAAACCATTTGACAACAGATAGTTCAGGGTTAGTAGAAACGGAGCGTTACAAGACAGAACAACGTATTAACGCAAGATTTGAAGTAAATAAAAAATACAGTTTTTTTTAATATTTATATTTTTACTGAATTTAAAGTACATAGGATAGGGTTATGTGGAATAAAGCATAGTAAAAAGGGACACAAGACTTTGCTGGCACTTACCTCCTCGTCGAATTTTTCAGTGACCATTTTGCATAAATGTGGCTGAATTTCTTTGATGCAGCGTTAAATTTTCTCCTTCAATGCACGCTGCTTGTGGACATGTTGGCATAGAAGTTTGATTTCAAATAATCCTATAAAAATCAAATGGTGTTAAATCACACAATCTAGGGAACCAATTCTCAAATTTTCGAACTGTGTCCGCCAGACTTTCATTATTTTTGAAACATTGTTCAACATGAAAACACGTTGTTCTATCGTGTAATGATCCATTTTTATTAACCCTAAACTATCAGCTGCCAAATGGTTTTTAATAGGGTTTTTAATACTTTATAGCACAATGGTGGCAAATTCAAATCTTGAGTTAATTTTGGGACACCTTTTATATGGAGACTGAAGATCGATCACCATGCCATTGTAGCTCTTTTTGATTTTCCAATATTTTCATTGTTCAATGTTCAGAATTCTTATTCAATATTATTCTTTTGATAAATTCTATGGTTTGTCCAGTGATTCTTAGTTTTGATCGAATAAATCAAGTATCACATTTAGACCTAACCTTAATAGTTCTCATGTCATTCGTGTGATTTTTCATTATTGATTGCATGTAACAATCAGAATGACTATTATTCGTTTCTATGGTTCTGGTATGAATTTTCATGTTTCTTTTATCATAAGGACTAATATACATATTCGCTAATTGGAACATTAATAATTCAATTCACCGTATTGGATTGTGAGCGAATTTTAGGGCAGGGATGAAAAGTAAATACAAAAACAATTGATAAGAACATTATTCTCCTTTTCTAATGATTAATTATTAATTAAAATTAAACTATTTTCGAAGCATGAAAATGGTATCTTCTTTTAAGAACGACTTCTTCAGCTTTCTTCAATCAGAGTTCTTTCGGAAATCTTAAAAAAAAATGGCGGTTCCAAAATTAAAAAACAAACTAGAAATCGAAGTATTAATAAATGAATAATAATAATTTTAGATAACTTATCATATGAAATTTTATTGGTGTATTTTATTAATAGAAATTCTGGCCACTTTCTTGCTTACGAACGCAGCTGAATACGTAAGAACTATTTAAAAAAATTTCCTGTCCTCAGTGCTATGTAGAGAGCCTCTATCTGGTCAATACTAATTCATATAGAAATTTAAAGAAGGATATTTCTTAATCGTTCAATGCGCTCTAAAACAATTCCCGTGCTGTTGCAAAACGGGGAAATGATCTAGATATATTAAATCAACAACCTAATCCTTAGATATTGATTTATTTATTCCTTGTCGTCGATGCATAGAAAAGCATATGCTATCTATATAGTATATACATATATAACAGACGAATTTGTTCTTGTATGAAATAGTTTTAATTAATAGAAATAGTTAAATTCTAAATTCATTTACTCCAAAATCAATTTTCTTTTCATTTATAAAGGAAAATTTTAAAAAAAATTTTAATTTTTTAACCGCCCATATATTTTTCAAAGAAGACTTTAAAAGTTTTGTAAAAGCTATTTGACATTGATATAAAGCGATTTTTTAGATAATCAACGAAATGAAAATGTATAATAGAACCATAAATCATCATCAAAAAGTATATTTGAAGGTATAAGATTAATTAATTATCAGACTAAATGAAATGAATGATAAACATCAGATAATTTTTCTATGAAAAACCAACCTTTAAGAAGGCTTCAAGAAGACTTTTAAATTCAGATTAGTTTATATATCCGATATTGCTTAAAATTTTAATACTTTCGTGTATTGCAATTTTTAATATAATAACTAATTTTGTATAAATTAATATACTATTAAAATATACCTAATTCTTTTATTATAACATGCCAATTGATTGACAACTCTTAAATTTTGATCATTTGTTTTTGTTTGAAAATGAAAAACCTATCAGCGCTCTCTTTTACTGCTTCTAGGCAAGATTCAATATCTATTTTAAATCCATAAAAAATTCCAATATGTATGTTACAGATATTTCAAACAATGGTAGTAGAATAGAACGAAGAATAAACATAGAATCAAAATCTTGCTGTTACTATGTTTCAGAAATCGTCTGCGTTAAATTTTAAAAGAATTTATGAAATAAAAGGAAAAAAATACATTGAAAGGAATTTGGTATCATTGAAAAGGTAATGTTTTAACTTTAACATACTGCATGCCACGTATGCTATTTCTCAAAGAGACAAGCCACTTTTTTTTGTAATTTGCATTCACTTAACACCAAATATATTATGTGACTCATGATTGGTTAATATTGTTTGTGCACTTTTATTTATATTCAGATTGCCTAAACAAATGTTTATACATGCATGCTGCATCATTCTTAAAATTTGGAGATCGCCATTTTTTGCTTACCTCTATTTTCGAATACTTCAAAATCAAAATCAAGATGAGTCAGCTTTAAGAACTATATTTATCAGAAAAACTTATTTTTTAATTTTATAAGTACTAGTTTCAACTAAAATTGTCAACTAAGAATTTTTACCTATCACTGCATATTAAAGTATTAAAATGAGCCAAATTTGCATGACATTACGCAAATTCGCTCGATCCAAAATGGATGTCAGCTTCATGAAGCACGCTTTGATTGATGTTATTTTGATGCCAAATTGATATCTATTATCTGTCGCACCATCGGGAATTACATGTGACATGGATTGAGCCAAGAACTTTAAAAAAAACCGATACAGACAAAATCAAAAACTAATTCCCTATTTCAAGAGACAGATAAAACGTTTTTCCCTTCTACCAGTGTATTGATTGGAAAAGTTGCTCTAGAGAAAGTCTTACAGCCATTGCCTGAGGCCGAATCAGACGGTGGCCTTGCAATTTTGGGGACAGTCATTCAAATAAAGGAAGAAGGAATTTTGATTTACAAAGCTGTTTTTCTTCTTAATCTAAAATCTTCTTTTTCATTTTTATAGTGATTTAAAACCCTCACAAGCGGTTAATGTGCGGTTTTTAAATGCAATTTCCCTTAATGTTTTTAATTCTTTTGTAGTACTACTATTTTAGCTCAATTTTATTATTATAATAAATATTCCATTAATAATTTTGACATTTGTTAAAGAGCTTGAATAATATATGTGAAATCAATTGGGCAATATCACGCAATCCCCTGTTCAGCGTGTTTAATATGAGCCATTGATTTGAAATCAATTGCTATACTAATTCGACAAATGTCTTAAGGAAAAAATATTTCAAAATGCATTTTGGATTGACTGCCTGCTTTGACGGATTGATGGACGAAGGTTTCCCTCCCCCCCCCCCATCATGTAGGATATCTGAAATGATTATTTATATACTTCGAGAGAAGATAAAGATATCGAAACAAAACTTTACTTACAATGACCGTTACAGAGGGCTATTTGGCAGTGAATTAAACAAGGAAAAAAAAGAAAAAAAGGAAACACCAGAATAGGAAAGATATAGTGCTGGTTTAACAGAATATAAATTTCTTATAGCTAAGAAAAGAAATTTATGAATGACATTAGAAATAGCATGTAGTATGACAAACTTTGACAAATTGGATTCAATATCAACAACAAAACTTTGGAGTGCTTCAAGTAATCGTTTAAAAAATTTGCAGGTTGAAGTTTTATACATTTTATATGCTATTATTCATTCAGTTCTCTTGTTTTATTTGCAATTTTTTTATTATACTTAGGTTGTATATTTTATGTGATTTATAGTTATTTATTACTTAATGCTCTCACAAAAAGAACTCTTTAGCATACGTTCTTTGGATTTGCAACCCCATGTTCCGTTTCCGTTGTCGAAAATCATTTCCTACTCTAAGCCTGACTAATGCTGGAAAATTGTACACTACATCTTTTGAAACATCCTGCATGGTTTCTATAATTGATATTATATGTGTAAGAGGATTATTTCTGAATCAAAGACATTGACTGCAAAATTATGTATCAAATTCAAACTGTAAGCGTCTTAATTCGAATTATTTTTAAATATACCTTATATTATTAAAATAGTTTTAAAATCCAGTAATGATCTTTAAAAGGGGAAATCATAAAAAATAATTAAGTGAAACAACAAAAACTCAACCAATAAAAAAAATAATAAAATGGGGGATATTCTAGCTTTGAGCGAGTGCATAATTTCTTAAAATTTCTTAAATCGGCTCGCTCTCCACTGAGATTTGCAATCATTCCCAAAATAGCAGAACGCCTGGAGATATTTAAAATAGGTAATGTATTCAAAGCAGAACTGAATTTCAATGTAGAACTTAAGAAAAAGGATTTATCAAGCGTTTTCACCGAATTTAGTAAGGAATCTAGTAAAATTTTCTAGATTCTTCCTATTTTTTAAAGCCATTATTTGGTTTGTTTTTTTAAATCCTTCGTACCCGAAAAAGTAATTCAATACAAAAGTATTCAATGAATACAGTGGCTTATTTTTTTATTTTTGAATGTCAAACATATTGATGTGAGGGTAATTATTTTTCCAGAAAATTTAATCTGCAATTTCTTGCATATAAAGAAGTACTATCTAAATTAATTGCATCTAAATAGGTACTTTTTTTTCAAGTATCGAAATTTACAAATGTTGACTTTCTGCTCAATATAAAATGTTTTCTGAGAGAAGACACCCAAGTACAAGAGGTATCCATCAATAGAATTGCGCAAACACTAATAAGAACAGAATTCCTAAATTTGAAATAGAATCGGATAACAAGAAAATGATGCCTGACCAGCAAGCCAGTGTTTGAATTTTCACTCCATACCAACCAGACGCGAGAGAAGAATATGGATTCCTAACACTATATCAGTGGATTGCGTAGAGAGAAGCCAGACTTTACAGTCAAGAGGCGAACAAACAATTTGCACCTGACTAGAGATTCTCGCTATGCCACTGGGCAGAAGTAACGATTTTGAATCTTCACAGATTTCCCGTAAGCTTCTTTTTTGGATATATGATCTTTTCTGTTCACTTCTTATCATGCAGTATTTTATGTTGTGACCAAGCCTCGCGCTAGAGTCGAAGCTTCAATCAGAGATTCTTAATATTATGTAACTAATATCGTTAACTAATATATTATGTAACTAATAAAGATATCCGCTCTCTCTTATCATTTAAAAAAATTTTAACCTGAAAGACGCAGGCTATGTTTTGCTAACTTAAAGGGTTTTTATAATCACACTCTTATAAATTGTGTTTTCAAAAATTTATGTATATTATTTGTAAATAGTGGACTATAATCTTTAAACCGAGCAGCATTTCATTAGATTTCCACATATATTGCCACGTAGGCTCTATAGTGTGGAACTCAATGACACACACAAGAAGTAGAGCTAAACCAATTTATTAACTCAACTCGGAACTGAGAACACATTGACTGACAGATCTTCAGCCTTTATACTAGCAGGGAAAGTTTCAGAATACTTTTCTGAAGACAGTAAGAAAAGTCCAGAACACTTGTCTGGTAAACTAAAGAAAGGTCCAGAATCTTCTGGAACATGAAATATAAGAAAATATAAAATCAAGGAATCGAATATTTACACAGACTGTGAATAGCATTGTCTCTAGCGGGATTCGAACTTACGATCGCTTGATTAAGAGACTAGTGCTATGACCATTCGGCCATGGAGAGTCGATTGTCTCTTTTCAATGCGGCAATATAAAACAGATTCTAGAGTATTTATTCAATGGTAAACTTGTAGTAGGATTCAGCATATACTTTCAACTACCACATCTTTTGAAGACACCGACGAATAATGATTTCGGAACTCGCTTCCATCATGTTGTATATGGTCCTAGTGTAATTAAAATTTGTTACCATCATCAAAAATATCTTATTTTTCGGTTATATAGAAATTTAGTTACTTTGCTAATATCTAAATCTTAATTAGTTTTATAGTTACTTCTAAACGTAATATTATTCTGGCAAATAAAATCAAAGCAAATCCTTGATGCTATATCAAAATGTTTCAAAATCAACAACCAACGTATGAAATAATAAAACATATGAAATTTTGATATAACAGCTGTATCATTAGACATTTTGTGATAGCATGCAGCAATCATATATTAATCAAAGATAAATAAATCATGCGAAGATTTCATGCTTGGGTCAATGAATACGATTACAGTCAAGATTTGACTGTTAAAATCAACAGATCAAACTAAATCCTGACGTAACAGTACGACCACGAGGGATAAATGCTATTTTATGACAACATATGACAATTACATAATACATACAACAGTTTGACAGCAATTGTTGCAAGTTTTTGCATCTTAAAATATTTTCGCAAATTTGACGTATGACACTTTGATATATGAGAGATGAATCAACCGTACGAAGACTTCGTGCTTGGGTCAATGAATGCATTTATAGCCAAGATTTTATTATTAAAATATCGTCTTACTATTTCTCCCATCTGACTAAAAATGAAATCTAATTAGGACTAAATATGGAATCTGCTTAAGCAAAACAGGAAAAAGAGCAAAAATGATAGCACGATTTTCAATTTTTCCCTATTTTCATCATAGTTTACTCAATATCCTCACACAAACACCCGCGCAGAACATTTTTTAAAAACCAAACATCAACCTTTAAACTTTCCTTTATTTTTAACCCTTTATTTCCTTATATCGACTCTTTTTCCCTTAAAAGAATGAACTCACATTGAATACAAATAGCCTTAAGTTTCGAATTTCAAAGCGAAATATCTTAAAATACTTTCGCCCACTTTAGAGCAAACTTTTTTTTTTTTTTGAGAAGAAGTTTATATCGTATATCCACCTACTGTGCAAAGATCACGCAGGAAAAAATCTCGAAAAATCTGGGCGGAAAACACCAGGATGTTGGAAAGCGTGATTGGGTGTGAAAAGGCTCACAATAGAAGAATAAAAACTGAATGAAAGCCAATGTTTAAACATTGCACTTTGTAATGAATGCTTAATTTTGGCGGTAAATTGACTTTTTTAGTAATGTTTCGTGTATGGGTGTGGTTAAATGCTATTCTTCATTTTTTATGGCATCAAAACGGTTTCGTTGCATCCTGTTAAAAACAAAAGCAAATGATGGTTGATCTTTGCACCATCTTTCGATTAAATTCTAATTACTTAAATATCTTCTTTAAAGTTATGCGCATTCCAAATCATTTGATGCTGTTAATGATCAACCCTCGTGCTTTTGTTAAAATGTTGGAAAATATGAACTTTTGTAAACATCCGGTTTCCTCTGGATTGCTAAAATGAGTAATGAACTAAAAAAAATGAGCTTCATGATAATACATTATACAAATACACGAACGTTTTCTTTTATAGGGCAAGAATTTGATGTTCAATAAACAAATAATTTAATACAAACAGGAAAATCAGCGAATTTAATTGCGAAAAACTGCGAATTTGTAGATTACAACAACGTAATCTACAGCATATTCAAAATATTATCTTTTGTTGAAAGAGACTATAGAAATGAAGCTATTTACTTTCTCTGAAGTTGTATTTAACAATATTTCTTACACTGAAATTGATTTACTCGCTCAACAGTATCAAAAGCAAACGCAAAATTCCGAAGATAAATTGCAAATTTTTAAAGCAAGCCTGCATCGGTCTTAGGTATAAAATAGTGTATATGTGTATGTGTGTGTGTGCACGCGCACGTGCTCTACGAAGCAGACTGCTTAACTTGGATCAACCAAAGTTGTCACACACACACACATATATATCAAAAGTTCCTTCTTTTCGGTCACACATCTGCAAATATATCTCTTTAATTAATTTAATTCTTAATTAATTTCCTAAATTTTTTATCTTAAATTAGTTCAAGACTACTTTATTTTAAAATTTTCTATTATTTCTTGATTTAAATTTCACTTTTTAATTTATTCACACGGTTTATTGAAGGATTAAAATGCCCGGTGCCAATGCAGGTGTTACAAAGATACCTAAGATTTCCTTTCCTAAGTCATCACGTGTGAACATAATCTTTATTGAAATCTCATAATGAAAGCACTAAGGGTAAAAGCACTAAGGGTCATTTTGGTGTTATATACGATGTAATCAGATCTTTTATCTTATCTTTTTCCTTTTACAAATTATACTTCCCGGATGAAATAAATCGAAGTTAAAATTTCAAAAGTTCATTCTTTTGGTCAAACATCTGCAAAATTATTCTTACACATACACACATGTACTTCTTGGAAAAGTTTTTTGAAATTTTAATTAATTGAAAATTAAGCGAGAGTGATTTACTTTTCCACGATGACCACTGATGAAATAACATTTAATAAAACTGTTTTTTATATTATTTAAAAAAATTAAAAAATATTTTTTATGATAGCAATTTAATTGCCATGGAAATTTTTTCTCAGCTTGGGCAATTTTTAATTATATGATTTTGAAGAATTTTTAGCAATAGATATCATATTACAACGAAATCCTAATCATTTGCTTTGTCTTATCAAATGTTTAAACGCTTGATTTTCTTCCATTGTTGAAAGTCAAGAAAAAAAAATTATGCTTGTTGTCTGATCTCTTTATATGAGAAATCAGAAGGTGAAATTATTTTACCGAAAAATGAGTAATAATTTACCCACATGTTTAATTTTAGAAATTTGAAATAATTTACCCATATACTTAAGATTGTGATGACAATATAATATGGGACTCCAGTCTATTATGTAAGCTACTGTGCGCAATAAATAGAACAAGTGTAAGACGAATAAAATAACACGATTTTAATGTTGATTATAATTTGGCAAAAATATATTGTTGAGGAAATCCCATGTCAAGTTACACAGAGGAGATTTAATTAGAATTAACCACAAACAATTTTTGGTCGCACTAGCTGGTCGACAAAGGCGGTAAATTACATGTTGATAGAACACAATTTTGCAACAGGGAATAAATAGCAATTTTGTAGGTTTCGGATTCCATGTTACAATTTTTAACTGCGTTATAGTTTTCTGTGCAAAACTGAACCAAAGATAATACGTTATACTACTTAAAATAGTTAATTTTAGCAAATCTGTAGTATTTATGATAAAATAATAATTAATTTTAATTTTGGATTAATTAGCTGCAATAATTGATTTGGATGAGAAAATGCTTTGTGTGAATATTTTCCGTTACATTACAAAATGTAAGTTTTAGGAGTTGATTCCAAATTGAATATCTCAGTCCAATCAATGAATAAAGATTTTAATTTATTTCATACCAAAAGCTATACTGATTAACAAGATGTTAATGTTTGATTTTGGAAAGAGAAAATAATGTTCGGAGAAATCCTCATGATTTTGATATCCATCATCTAATAGTAAATGAAGAAAAGAAAAAAAATTCGAAAATACAAAATTCTTGCATATTATCAGACGATTGTTCTTATTCTTAATTCTAGAGCTTTATCCAGACGATGACATATGCCTCTAAATACTGCGTATTATTTTAAACAATTAATTAGATGAGAAACTCCATATAGCTTTTCATGGTTCTATCAAATCGCCATATGTGATTCTAATGAATTATTGCTGCTTTGAAAACATCAAAATTTAATGCGACTGATTTAAATATCAAAGTTGAGTCTTTTAAGAAGTATAAGTGAAAGAAGGAATAAAATTATGCTTTTCATTTGACAAAATGTCTGAATATTAGGTATATTTCATTTTATCAATCTATAACAGAGGTTTGCAATTTTTGTCCATTTACCCCTAACAGAGAGCCATTCATATAAGTGAATGCAATGTTTGTGATTGCGAAAAACAAAAATGTGAAACATCAAACTAAAAAAAAATATTTTTTTCTAAGTACGTATAAATCAAAAACTTACTACTCTGGCACATGGAAAAATATGAAAGACCGGACCGCCGCAACAACAACACTGGCAGGAATTGTGGTTGAGTCCTAAGGGCCATCAACGGCCACGGTACAACCCTTTCCTAAAGAAGTACATCCCGTCATCGACGGGAGGAATCAAACATCCACCTTTTTGCATACCTACAATGTCCGCGAGAACCAACCACCATACCGGAAGCTTCTCATCCTTAATTACGAAGGCCCCATCCCCGTTCTAAGTTCGTATAAAAGATGAAAATTACGTAAATCCAAAACTATATATTCCTGTTAGGAAGCAATGAAACAGAAGTGCCAAGAATTCGATATTTAATCAAACAATATAATATTTAATATCTTTCGCGTATAAAAAATGACTAATGCGCATATTAATAAAAGCATCGCAGTGTATTTGAGACAGCTTCGGAAATGAGATTATATCTGTCCTCAATTAAACCTAATTTTAAACAAATCAGTTACATGAAACAATTTCAAAGATCGCATTTAAATTACATTTTATTTGAATAATTAATTATCACATGGGTAGTTTTTAGGTTTCATCATTTATTTATGCAAATATTCATTCATTAAAATGATGGATAAAAGAAATTAATTTTTAAAACATGAACACATAATATTAAATATAAATCTAATGGATATTATTGAATTAATTCAAAGCGTTTGCTTCTGAAGATATCCTAAATCATTAATAATCATTAATAAAAACATCTTTGCGTGGCGGAGTGGTTGGAGGAAAAGGCAAGGGAGGGATATATAAAAGTAATATATAATAACAGGGATATATAAAGAGGTAATTTTCGTTAAGGAAGATTATCCCTTCAAGAAAAAAGTAAAGGTTGGGAACTGTTAATTATAATATAATACACCAAATTCAAAAAAAAAAAAAAGGTAAAGAAGAATTAATATAAAAAACTACAGTGAGAGTGGTCTTTCCAAAGCTTTCTCATATATAAAGTTGTTATTTCCACACACACCCTCCGCATACACACCTGCATAAAATTATGGACTTTGGTCAAGACCCTGAATTCCAACAGAACAGTCAGAATTTTAGTTTCAGAAATCCATATAAATACTGTGCATCGTAGAATAATAAAGAAATCGTATTTTGAAAGCCTTTTTTTTAACCGATTGAAATTAAAATTTTGTGCTCAGAGCCACAGTTGTCGTAACAAAATTGCATACTAAAGTTTATCATGTTAAATCTACACTTTAGACTGTGAAACAAATTTTATCTATTTAACTCATTATGCTTTATTTTTATTTTCACCTGTATGCTTATAAACAATATTCCTCTAAATGGATTTCGATCAAAATTTTTAACAGTGAGGTAAAGATCATATGCTAAATTTCATCTATCTAGCCCAAAACGTTTTGGAGTTATTTTTTTCCCAGATAGATGGATATAATTAGAAAAATATGTTTTCTGCATTCAAGTAGATCTGAAATGTTGAGCTTTTTCAAAATATCAAGTTCAAATTTTTTTGACAATTGCAATATTTTTTTATGTCCTTCGTTTAGGCGGAGAGAAAAAAATTATATTTTATGTAGTTTCATTATTTTGTCAAAAAGCAATGCCGTCAGAGGTTTCAAATAATTTTTACTACTATTTTTGATTTTAATATTAAAGATTCACAAGAAATGTCTTCTGAAACTTCTCGACCATCAGAGCTGGGAGCCATTGTCTAAGAAACTCTAGTTCAGACAATAGCCCTTTTCACTTTTTCAAATACGAAGTATCTAAAGCATTATGATCGTCAAGCCCTTCGAATTGGAAAAACTTGATTTTGGAACAAGATAATAATAATATTGTCTGTCTTTGAACAAGATAATACTAAGCTAGACAAAAGAAATTTGGTATGTACTTCCTGCACCAAATTTATAAATTGCTATCAAATTTTAAATGAAATCCATTCAGACGAAGTTCGTCTGTCTGACTGTCCGAATGAAGGTTTATCGGACAAGTGAACACCATAACCACAAAATATAGACTGATAAAATTTGGTAAACAGATTAATTATATAAATTATAGTTTTGTTTCAAATTTTGAATCAAATCCCGGTTGATTGCTGGTCAGTGTGTATGTTCTAATGCGTATATGCATGGTAAATGAGAAAAACTACGACTTACATAATTGAAATAACGCAATGATTAATTTTAGGAAATTTAGTTTTTCAAATTATAGTTGTATTTCAAATTTTGGTTTCATTCGGTCAGCAAAAAGGCGTTCAAAATGTATTTGAGGTTTTATTCATTATAATATTCAATACAAAAAAGTTCATGCAATAAAAAGTTTGAGCACTCGGGAATTTCACAGTTGTATCCGAGCTTCAAATTTTCACTCTGGGCTGGGGAGGTGGCATCTTTATTAGAAAACATGCGAGTATGTATAGGGGTTACCGCTCCCGTTGGTTATCAACTATTCTTGTTCTGAATACCAGCAAATACTAGGCGAGTTTAATATGTCTAAATCAGGTGCCAAACTGAGAACTATAAAATCACAAAATGTCAAAAAAGCCCACTTCAATTCCACTTGCAACCTCAAGATCATTAACTTATACCAAAATCAGCCCGACAACGCCCAACGCCCTTTCTAATTTGTTTCACTAATGGCAAAATAAAAAAAAAAATTACAATAACACAAAAGCAGCAAAAAAGAAACTTTGCCTGTAAACCTCCCAAACGTACGTGCAGAAAAACTCATTTCTTTTTGAGAAAGAACTAAAACAAAGTGAACCACGTTTGCCATAAAGCCAAGCGCCATCGTTAATGGACATATCAAATTAGTGTTATATATTTAAAGCGGAAAGATAACCTAGAATGTCATATAGCACAGGCAGGCTTTAAGTAAATCGCTCACGTCTGACTGAAGGCACTGGCCATGAAAATGAAAAGCATAGAAATTGCTGTTGCAATCTGTGAAGGCAGATGGAGGGATGAATGTCTACACCTTTTAAAAGATAATTTTGTATCCAGGCAGTTGCGCTAAGTGGAGCTGACTGGACCAATCTTTACAAATATATTTAAAGGAGAAAATTACTCTAAAATTATATAAGTGAAATGGTTGGGTTTTTTTCAGGGTTATTTTCTAGGAATGAAACCAGAAAAAGTGCAAATCGTTTTCTGTCCTCTTATATATTTATTTTTGTTATGAAAGCTGTATTTTTTTAGCAATCCTTTTACCACTCTTCTACAGCATCTTAAATTTACGCCAAAATGGGTTTCTTACATCGAAAAAAAGTCAATTAATAAATATGATAAATAACTACCGTTAATTATATTTCGCACAGAATATTAAGGTATGTGACTACGTGCGGAATGAATTCTTTGAAAAACGTTCGAAAATAGTTATGTTTTTCAATTTTTGCATTAAAAAGATAAATAAAAAAATATCTTTGAAACCAAAATATACCAGTTAAGTGGCAACATTGGGAAAAAAGAGCTATTTTTTTAACTAAAAAATAATACAAAGCAAAAATATTTTAATTCAGGGGTTTATAAAATTGTTTGTTTTAAATTTTACAGATAGCTTAAGAAATATATTGTATAGTTAGTTAAATAAAATTAAAAAAAATTAGCTGCATATCTGTCAGTCTTTTAAATATTGGAATTTGACTGATAGATAACATGAAATTTTCAATTTTTTTCACACTATGAAATACTAAAAACAACTATAAAATATTTCTAAACGAATAAATTACTTATTCTCTAGTTCAAGAACTGCAGAACATATTGAGAAATCATTATACTGGATTTTAACAAAAAAAAAAATGTACAATGCAAAATATGCCTTATACATTATAATTTGGGGAAATAACATCTGAAGATGTCAAATAGCATTAAAACATATGCGAATACATTTATAAAAATCAGTGTAATTTCCCAAAAAATAGACTTAGAAACAAAATTCCAACGATTTTATAAAGAATATAAAATAAAATGAAATCTACGATCGCAAATTTCAAGTTAACATGTGAGAACATTATTATTTTTAAGTCATTATTTGTCTTAACTAATTTAAGTTATTAATCAGTTTAAACCGGTTTGAAACAATCACGAAACTTCACTATCGGTCTCCATCCCCCCCTCTCTTTCTCTCTCTCTCTATATATATATATACATATATATATACAATTAGCTGCAAACAAGGTTTTGGAACTCGACCGATTTTAAGAGAAAATAATAGCTATGATATCATAGTTCTACGTCAACCTTTTAAAAACGCATCTGCTTTCAAAGAAGCATACGTAAATAATAAAGCAATACTGGTAGAAGCAGGTTAACCTTTTAAAAACGCATCTTCTTTCAAAGAAGCATATATAATAATAATGCAATACTGCTAAAAGCAGGTAAAAAAAAATATATGCGATTAAAAGATGCTGATGAAAATGGCCATTTATGGTTTATTCATTGCCTACGCGATTTCGAGCTTCAAAATCCTCTAACCAAAACAACATCATGTTCTCACATGATAATAACGATTTTATAAAGAATATAAAATAAAAAATTCATACGTTTGCAAAAAAAAAAAAAAAAAAAAAAAAAAAAAAAAACTAATTTTTTTATTTATTTTTTTCTTTTAAAAAGAGTGAATAAAATAATTCATAAACAATATATTTTTATCTTTAATAAATAAGAAAGCAAATATGAATCAATATATTGGCGTTCTGCAGGCCGAACCGTATGACCTAGGGCTACCAAATTTGGTGCAAAAAGGCTTTGAAGGTGAAGATGTACACTTTGATCAATTTATTTTATTTTTCGAAATTCGTATTAGACTTCTTGAGTTCTAATTTTGGAAAATCCGTAATTGAAATGTACTAACGACATTTACACTGCCACTGTTTTGAATCACAATTTGCATTCTAGCTTTTCTAATTAGAAAGATCTCTCTTACTCTTTCTTTTGCAATTATTTCTTTCCCTTTTTCTGCGGCATTTATTTCGTTTTCTTTTCTCAAAAGCTAATCTTTCTCTTCCTTTTGCAGCAGCTAGGCGTTCTCGTACTTTTTCAGCTGGAAATCTTTCTTTACTTTCCATTCTATAGTTGATTATGTTTGTAAATAATTCCCAGGAAACAATTTAATCATAACTTGCATCTTTTATAATTTTGAAATTATCGACAATACTGAAGTTTAATTCTATACTTAACTCATGTAATTCTTCTTATTTTTTTTAGCAAGATGGGCTATCTTAAAAGTGTATTAAAGTAGGTTATATAAATACTCAAATACATCTAGCAGATACAGAACTCAAAGTCACGGATTTACTCTTTCAGTCTGGACTTTTCAACTACTTTTTGCTTTTCAATTTAGTTTACATTTTTCAATTAGCAAGAATTTGTTACCTCTTCGAGATTTTTTTCAAATCTTGAATCAAATTCGAGTAAACCCCGGTATATAGTCTTTTATATAAAAAATAATTTCAATAATTACTTCTATTTACAAAATATCCCCTCTAGCCATATTACAAAACAAAATCATTGTTTCTTTTTCCGTATTCTACTACACGTGCGCGAACAATAAAAAAGTTTACTCGTGCATACGAACTTACTCACATCAGACAGATAAAATATTTGAATTTTCGTTTGTTGTTTAAAAATTTTAGTTAATTAAAAACTATACAAGAATTTTGCATTTTTCTACAATAATTTTTGAAAAAATTGCCGTACAAAAATAAATTTTATGCCCTTTTAAAATCTATAAAAAATGTAATAAAACCAATTTAATTGTAGTGTAATTTTTTTTTGTTAAATTTAGACAATTTTTTAAAAATATTTTATGTGTAATTTTCAACAATAATTTTCATTGTTGAAATGAAATTCAAATCCATCCCATTGTTTCATTAAATATTTAACTGCTAATTTTCTTCCATTGTTGAAAGCTAAGGAAGAAAAATTCAGCTAATAAATAATCCGTTAATTTGTAAGAGAAATCAGAAAGTAAAATTACATTATCGCAAAAGACAAATGGAACTTGAAATAGATCACCTAGACATTTAAATTATTAATGATACAGTGATGTCATGGGACTCAACTTAATTAAGACGGTTGATATGCGCAATAGATAGAATAGGTTTAAAGCTTTTAAAAAAGCCCAGCTGTAATTTCTGTCTGCCATAAATATAAGGTTATGTACAAAAGATTTAATTGACATTAAATGTATTAATACCCAAGGCGAATCAACTAGTCAATAAAGGCCACTAACTCTACACTACTTGTGAACAAAATTATTTTGGATCAAATTCCTGACTCAAAACTTTGTATTATAACAACCAAATATCTTTTAGAAATCAGACTTCTTTATTACATTTTAATATTGATGACTACTTTATTTTAATTCAGCAATTTAAAAGCTGCTCTGATAATGGTGAGTCATAAACTAAAAAAATTATAAAAATGTTTATTTAATTGCTGAAGCAAATATATAGCATTTCTTTTGATCAATATTCAATGCATCACAGGAAATGAGATAGCTTAAATTCCCCGATAAGAAAAGAATAGACACAATGTGGCTAGAAATTTACTATCAGAGAGCTTTAATTACATTTCATTAACGAGAACCATCTTTGTTCTATCCTTATAGAATGAACTAATAATGAAAAAAGGACAAAGTAGCTTTGACGGAATTACATTAATGAAACCTATTTCCTGTTAAACTTGCTTTGAAACGTTTGATAGAACGAATGATGTCGGGAAACAGTTTAGAATATAAATGCTTAACTAGTAATAAAAATATATATTTCCGTCTATTTTGATTATCCATGCTTGTAAAAATAAAAATAAAAATAAAAATAGAATAGTAAAAGGAGGTTCCATTCATGTTTTTTTTTTTTGTTTTTTTTTTTTTTTATGTTACAATCACACGACGATAGAACTTTTATTTCATTGTTCTTGAAAAAAAGATCTGGAATTATAGATATTTTTAAATCTTTTATTATTTCTATTATATTTTAGCTACAAAGGCAATTGTGGGCCTAAAAAAAACAGAAGGAATTATCTCTTCGAATTATCTCTTCGCATTATCTCTTCGCATATTCCTTACGGAAGATATTATCCTACTCTCCACTTCAACATAAAATTTTGGATCTAGGACAAGGCCATAAGCGGAACGTGAACTCAGATTTTTATTTTCGCATATAAGAGTTGTGTGCTTTATAGTAAAGGAAAAGGGTACTTGTAAATTAACTGCTTATCATAAAGAAACAACAATTACGAAAGATGCATCGCTGGCATGAATCAAAAATTTTTTGCTACATCTAGCGTGCGATCTTTGGCGATTAATCGCTAATATACTAAGGCACATATGAAAGAAAATTTGCATGTATTTTGAACGTCTTTTCTCTGATAGATTTAAACCAAAAATCACTGGTATGAATCTAAAATTTTTACTACATCTAGCATGCGATCTTTGGCGATTAATCGCTAACATACTAATACACAAATACAAGAAAATTGTATGAGTACTTTGAGATCAATTTAAAACAAAATTTGATACAAAATAACGCACCAAATTTTATTTATTTAATTCGTTCCATTTTTGAGTTACTACATTTACATGCATGAGAAAATGCAGACCGACATATTGTCAACCATTCGACCGATATCTGGTTCAGAATTTGTCATGCATATACTTTATAGATGTTGCACTTGACACCATTTTTGATCTATTCCGACTTTTTACGTTTTATAGTTATCCTGTTACCTATATTAGGTCAGCCGGACACAGACTTCCCCCTCATTCAAATTTTAGAGAGTAATTAATAAATTTAATGGTAAGCCCACATAATAAATTTGTCTGTCTAAATCAAGGAGATTTTGAGTTATCGAGCTCATGTGCAGATAGGCATGACATCACGAATATGTTTTTCGGATTCAAGGATATCTGAAACTTAAAGATTCGTCAAAAGCTTGAGTTTCAATTTTTTTGACGACTGCAATACTTTCTCTTAGTATACTTTGCATACACGAAAGTAAAAATTGTTTCTTTATCATTTCCATTATAATCTAGATACAGTATTTAAATATAAAAAAGTCAAGCTGTATGGCTTGTCATTTCGATCATGGTCTATTACAGCAATGATTCAGGAAATCGGCAATGATTCAGGAAATTTCCATTTGAAATGTCGAAATAAAATATTTCAATTCCTAAAATCTTTTCACTTTCAACATTTTAGGCTCTCAAAACTTTTCTGTTGTACATAAGATTCTTCTGAAATTAAAGACAACAAATTTAAAATATTGCTTTCCAAAGTAATGCTTAAATTTGTGTATTAAAAAGAATTCTGCATATTAATTACTCTCTAATTTCAAAATTTTAATTTATAATGTACTGTTATAAACACCGTGAAATCATTTCTTTTTTCTTTCTCAAGATCGCAATCCAATAGACCCACTCGCAAGAAATTGAAAATTTATTAAATTAAGTAATTACTGATAACCAAGCTCTGGTATGTTTCTTGATGTTCTTGAATGATCAATGATTTGTTAATTGTGACTCACAATACATAAATTTAAAAATTGTAAAAATTCTTTATCATTGACAACAGACAAATGTATAAAATTTCAATCTTTTAGATCACTAGGAGGTGCGCAAAAAAATTACAAAAGCTAAATGTTGCAAATATCAAATAAATCAGGTTTAAACTAAATGCTTAATACGATATACCATTGAAGCATAAACTAATGATAAACAATAAAAGTGTGTTTTAAATATTAATTCGGAAAGCAAAAAAAGAATTATCTTGAGTCACTAAACTGCTTGAATTAATTTTATAACTGAAATACATTCATAGTTTAATTCTCTACTCCAGTTTGCGGTTGATATCTTTTATTAAAAATGTATTATAACACGTTACAATTTTGAACGTAAATGTTGTATAGCGTAACGAAGTAGTTAAATAGTTAAGTTTCTAAAGATAAAGATATAGTTCCAATGTGGAAAATATATTAAATGATGGAAAGAATTATATAGTATATTTTCAGTCAATAAAGGTACTATTTGGCTCTTATATACCTTTGAGAGTGGGAATATTCACATTGGAACGATCTTTTAGAAATTTTAATTAATTAGAAATTAAGCGAAATTTTGACGTTTTTCAGCAATAGCTTCCTTTCAACAATGAATTTTACATCACTTCAAAATTTTAAAAAGTTTTCTTTTTAATGTTAAATTAATGTTTCATAGTTTTATGAATCGAAAATCTGTCCTCTCAACAAAGTCATTTTCTTAAAACCGCATAAATGAAGTTAAAACTTGATTTTTGAGAAAATTTGCGAAACGTTTAATTTTATATCTTAATCTTAAAATAAATAGTGGATAGTGTGTATTCCACATCTCTTTCTAAACAAATGTATCGAATTCAATTAAATTTTGCATATTTAAGACATGAGAAATAACAGCGTAGACATAAGACATGATAAATAATAGCGTCAACTTTTGGAAGTACAAAAATTACTTAAATATTCAATTAAATATTAATTAACAAAATAAAAATTTATACTTTCAACTTTTTTACTGATATTTTTTAAATTTATCTTTTATATTAATACTTTCTTTGAAAATGCTTTTAAAGGTCTTAAAGTAGTGATTCAATCACCTTTAAAACTAAGTTGAAGTCAATCGCTCAAAGACAAGTTTTCTAATAAATCTGCATTTGGGAACAAAAATTAGGGTCTGTTAATCGGAGAAAACTAGTTATCGGAAGTCTTTAAAAATTCTCTGGTTCAACTGATATGCTCATTTTAATTAAAAGCAGACGATAAAAGGTGATAAAAATTTCAGAAGATGTAGGGATTTTGTATATTTTAATATTTATACAAAAGTACGTTTTACTTAAAAAATATTTCACATGAAAGGATTTTAATCCTGACCAACCTTGATTAACTAGTATGGTACAATTGTAACAAATATTAGCTCAAATATGCTTAAATTTAAATTGGCTGAACTTAAATTATTCAATTAACTTTAAAATATTAGCTTAAGTTAGTCAGAAATTAAACCAACAAACTCAAGTCATCAAGAATAAAAGTCTTAAACAGAATGGCAACAATAAATACAATAATATACAATGATAACAACGACGAATGCCCCTTCATGGACATTATCCAACTTATTCTGAAACAACACAATGTTTGCTGCCGTATAATAAATAATAAATAAACTGTGAAGTACTTATCAGTATGAAAAATACTTTCGCGCGTTGTTCGACGGAAAAAAAAACAAAAAACACTGGAAATAAGTAATCGTTTCTGCAAACGATCCATATGTAATTTCATTTACATTTAGTGATACAATCTTTCTTTCACCTTCTAGAAAAAAAATTATTTGCTTTCTTTCGGCGATATATTTTTTATTTATGAAATCAGCGCTTTAAAAACATGGCAACTTTTGTGTGACTTGTATTCTTTATCTGGATAATCTCAACATCTTATCAATCTGATTGCCGGACCTAAGGAAGCATGCGTGTTAAAATAACGAAATGATTTTTATTTCATTAATTTAAAAGTGACAAGTTATTCCGAGGGGAAAAAAAGGCATTCTTCATTTTAAGAAAATTAATCGATTTTTCAAAAAATAAATACTTATAAAAGCTTCTGAAGTCATTTTTATCAAATCAGAAATTCTTCAAAACAGCATACTATTTTTTTTTCTTCAGTAACCTCCTCTCAACCATATAAGGTAACGTTTAAATACTGCATACAAAACCATTTCCTCTGTCAAATTATCAAAAATCATCTTAGATTGCCAACCTTATCAGGATTATGGTACGCTTGAAGTGCTACATAATCAACTTGTTCATCGAGTTTGAACGCCGTGTACGTCCACAAAAGAATTTTGTTTTTTTGATGTGCTTTTTGATAAGAATGTCCAATGTTGATGGGAAATTATTCGCAATACAAAGACAAATCATTCATGCTCATAAGCAGAAAGTGCATAGGCTCTTATAGCATGAAAATTCTTCGCGAGTTTTAGAAAACAAGTAGATGTGTTTAGAATCTAAAATGGAATAAAGAAGATACGATGTATTAATCCTTTTTGACTTGTTGTAACTTTCTCAGAAATTGATCATTAAACTCTAAAGAATGTATGCAGAATTTTTATCCGCATTTAGTGAAGTACACATTCCCAAGAAAGGGTATAAGGAAATCTTCAGGTTATGTAAGAAAAGTAAATGCTACTAAAGCCATACCCTATAAGAATTTATTTCACAGCAAAAACTGAACTGATTTCTTGTTCTGAGAATATCCCCTCCCCTCCCCCCCCAAAAAAATCTGTTAATTGAAGAATCTATATCCTCTTGCCTTCACCATTAACTCTAACTTAGCTACTAAACCCAGCTTTGAAGCCTTGGAGCAAAAATAGACATACTTGTCTAAAACAAAACGTACAAGTCATTCTATGCTGTTTATGCTGTTTGAGTCAATAAATGTACTACTGAAATAAATTTACAAAATTTGAAGCTTCATACAATCCCGTAATTCTATCGGTAATATTTGATACAATAATCTTGATACACTAACGTTTTGAACAAAGGAAGTGACCTTCCGCCACAAACATTGATCAAGTGCAACTTTCAGTGTGATTAAATTAAAAGATTTTAGATAATTTCAATGACCTTCTCAAAGAGTATTATCTAATCAACATATTCAATTTCTTAGCAGTGATTATTCATTTATCCAAAACAATGAAGTGCAAAGTCTCATAACTCGGTCAGTTTTGATTTGCAGAAGAATGTTTTTTTTTTTCATTTAAAATTTTAATGTTAGTGTGCCAGTATCATTTTTTAAAATGTAATATAATAACTTAGATCATTTAGTAGTTTTTTTCAAGACTAGGTATACAGATTAGACCTTTTCTATAGAAGAAAAGGTTTAGCCTGTAAAGTGCCAACACGCACACACTCTTTCATCTTTATTATTAGTAGTGATTGTGCTTATGCATTAAAATCCACCACTGTTCCAATAATCATGTAACACTGTTGGACCAAGTAAATCATTCAAAATCACAATTGTCCTTTCAATCATCATATCCCTTGGCAAACAATCTCCAGATATCTCAATGATCTTCAAAACAAGCTTTTGATAAAGAAAAGGAAAGTAATTTAAACCTACAGTTAACTAGTTAAAAGATAAGTAAAGACTAGGTGTTTTTGCAAGTCCCCTTATCGTGAATATTAGGGAGCTGCAGTCTATTTTAACCTGCTTTGAATGCTTCTACACCCATGTTTACGTACTCCGGAGATCCCGATAAACAACCCGGTTGCTGTTACCTGTCACAGGGGTTGATGGATCACTATGATTTTCCTCGGCGGCTGGAGAATTGGCAGGTGCATCATTTTGTCCTCTGCAGAAAAAGAATACACGAGTTTTTTAACCCCCGACAGAACGCTCGATTACCTTCCAACTTTAAAATGCTTTCTTTTTCTTGTGCTGTGCATTTTAATTAAGATAATTTCGGGTTTCGGAAAATATCATGGGAATTCTTTTTCTTTAATTTGAAAGTTAGATTTTAATTATAGTTTAAAATTGTAATTGGAGGATTATCATGGCAAAGCTAGTATGCTCACGTACACTTACGTCTATCAAGATAATATACTCGCATAATTACTTATTTATTTATATTATGTTTGGTGGAACATAACCAAATATGGCTTTTACACTTTTGGCCTTGAAATGATAATGGTACCCATTCACCCTTTCATTTTCTACGTGGAGTCAATCTGACTCCTACTCTAAGATTAGCTTATTTTGAAGTGTCGGTAGATTTAACAAAGCACAAAGTATTCCCGTTAAAATATAAACATATGTTGTATGAATTATGATTACATATGAAATAGAGGAACCTGATTCTATTTTTTAAGAATAGAAAAAAATTTAAAGAACGATATAAAATGATAGGTAAGCACAGTACAGATGAAAGGATCCTTTTTAAAAAGACAGAATATACATTATATATTTAAAACTACTTAATATATTAAAATAAAAACAAAATTATAATAATTAAAATTAATAATTGTATTGTTACTCTGCAAATGCCTCAGATTCAAAAATTGGATTACTATTTTTGTTGGTAGAAATAACCTCTATGTATATTACAGAAAATACGATTGGTTTGTAATAAAAATAATGATATAGTAGATATTTAAAAGTACTAATGTATTATCATATAAATAAAATAATAAAATCTAAATCATAATTTTAGGGTTTATATAAATGAACGAATGCCTAAAGTTTATAAAGCAAAAAAGTCTTTTTTAAAAATTTGAAATTTAAAGTATTAATCTTTTTTTTTTCTTTTTTTTTTTAAAGTGTGGAATAAGGATAAAAACAGAGCTGACATAGATTATTTAAGTATTTATAAAAACCTAATCCGTTAAAAAGTTATTGGTGAAAATCAATCGCAAAAAATAATTAATCAAAAATTAAGTAAAATCCCCATTAGAATTTTATTGTCCTTCTGTCAGTCATTAAATTATTAATCAGTTCTGCAAAGAACAATAACTTTCAAATTTTCTTTTCCAACGCTTTTTTAAACAGACCTAAAACTCTTCATCAGGTATTACTAATTTGCTAGGAAAAATATAATCAGTAAAATACACTCTTTTACTCGTAACATTATCATAGATCTATAGTTATATTTGATTCTGAGAATCAGCACCAAAATAAAGGAAAATATTAGGGTCAGGAATTTAATTTATATATTTTAAAGATTAATTTTTATTTTCTATATTCGTTTGGCGAAATAGGCAAAACAACGAGGAACAATTATGTAAAAGAAAACACAGGAAATAACATCTGCCAAAATTTCGAGTTTCAAATTTTAAACGAAGGATGCTGTTCTTATCTTCACAAATTTTTCATTTCGATTTCTGTTTAGATTTACTTTTTTTGTCTAATCTGAAATTATATTCTTAAAAAAGAGTGAGAGGAAAAATTCGAATCTCTGATCCAGTAAACTATAGCATGATAATGTCTTAGCTTTGATTGCATCTGCAGTTAAATTTAATGCTCAACGATTTTTTTGTAACACGTGATACACATATAAAATGCCAATTCAAAAACATTATCAGATAAAGAAAAAACAACAAAACTTTATTTATCTTATCGTCTGTGTTTTTATTATAGTATTACGCCATCATTTCTAAATCAGGTTCCCAAGTTCGAGAATTATATTACAATAATTCAAAATTTGAATTGCTTTCATGAAATTTGGAACAGAAAATTAAATGATTTAAAATATAAATTTGCTTATTTTTTTAAAATGAAAGTAGTATTGTGAAATGTGATTTCATAATGAAACAGATTACTGACTATTTCATTAACGAATGTTGGGGGGGGGGATTCTATGAGCACTTTTGTAATAAATTTTGAAAATGTTATTAAAATAAAAAGAAAAAATAAACTGAGAATAAAATTTTGTGAAGTTACATTTTTGAAATTTTAAATTTAAAAGTGATCTCATGTGCTCCAAACTCATTCAGCACTAAATATCAAAATTTCAATTATTTTTTAATTAATTAAGAATTTGCATTTTGGTAAAAGTCTATTGATCTAAAAATCAGTTAATTGCCAAATTTAGTAGTCCAGATCAATTTGTGCCAACTCTCATTTTAGTTTTTAAGTTCAGATGTCTGTCTTGTGAGTCATTTTTGTTGCAATCACATCATCACAATTTATAGCAACCTGAAACATTATTATGTTAATGGCATATTCGAAGATAACTTTTTTAGATCTCTTGAAGAAAAGATTATTGATTATATGAATGCCTATCTTCGATGGCATACATTTAAGACAAGGAAAAAGAAATGGAAAAAGGTATGGAACAGGTATGACAAGAAGAGATAGGCGATTAGTCTGTAGTATATTCATAATTCAAGAGACGTCGCATAATAATTCAATCATACTTTTGATGACTAATACTGCAAGTATAGATACTGCAAACACCCAATGTCAATTTAATTAATGCATATGAGATGAAATAAAATAAAGATTTCCATGGCTAAAAAGTGGCCAATCTTTCCAGATTATTTTTTCTCCTTCTTTCGGTTATTATCACTGTTTATTAATAAGATAATGTTTTGAGGTTGGTATTATTTTCTGTAAAGTGTCTAATGCAAAAATGCAATAATAGTATAAACATAATGAAACGTAAATGGATAGAACGCATAATTTATAGAGTAGAACATTGGAGCTATTAAATTTGGTATGTGGTGACTGTTTCTTAATAGAAGGGGCTCAGTGAGAAAATAGTTTTAAAAATTCTAATAAGATTTTCAATAAATTAAAATTTCTAATTTTGAGCGCTTTGCCAAAATAACTTCGAATTATCATACAAAAAAACTTTTTTTACACCATTTAAATGCTTAAAACATTATATTATTAATGTTTTTTATATTAATGAAATTCAAAATCTTGCTGTTTTATCAAATATTTCCTTTCTTGCGCTTTTTCCTATATTAACGTTATTATAAATTTTGGAATTAAATTCATAGCAGAATGTTCTTTTATTAACATTTAAAATCGTTACGCACAGAATGCTACGGTTCATGCAATTCAGACAAACAAATGAAACTTAAAATATCATCATGCTGCAACCTTTCGGACTACAAGCTTGACATTTAATGAATTCACTCATGAAAAAAATTTACAAAGGAAGTATTAGCTTGAAGAACATTTCTAAATCAAATACATTTCGCAATGCTCGTAGTTTGATTGCACTATATATTTTTTGATATACTGCCTCTTACAAAAAGCTCTTTAAATTGAGTTAAATCAGCACACAGAGAAATATATAGCCCATGTTGAAGCCAGTTGACTTTTCCTTACTTTACTTCAACTTAAGAATATTGAATTCTTTTATTTATACGTTCAGATTAATTTTATCATATTTGAAATATTGATTGCACTGTCGTATTTCTAGCTAGCAGCAAAATTAATTAAAAAATTTAGCAATAGCAATTTTTGTAGTGTTTTACGATGATAATAATTATTTAAAAAAGTTGAATTCCATGTAAGGTACACCAAATATTAAAAAAATTACACTTGTATACACTTTTGTAAATGTATTTTAAATTTCACCAACGCTGTAAAATGAAAAAAAAAATCCTCGTGTAATCATATATGTTTGTAAAAAGATTGCAATGGAATTGAAAACGTCTGTGTTTTTGCTGTTTAATGTTCATTAAAATACTAAAATACAAAGAATAAAATTGCAGTTTATAAAATGATAAGACTCCGTATTATGTTAATGAAGAATTTACTGCTATTAAATCTGTACATTTTTTTAATATTAAAAACACCAGCTGAATAAAATTTTAAGAGTCATCATGATAGAGCTCTGAGCAAATAATAATTTTTTGAAAGATATGTGATAATTAGTGAACAAAAACTTTGTTTTTACCAAATTTAATATTTATACGTTCATGTCAAACAGCATTATCGTTAGTATCTTTAAATTATCCTAATATATCAAGAACGAAAAAAAAAATATCAAACATTTCACGTTTGTTGAAAAGGAGATTATATAGTTAACAACTTTTTTAAAAAACGTCATTGCACAAAATGTCATCCTTTGTTTTTCTTGAAATTTAACGATACAAGGTAAAAAGAAATTTAAATAACTAATAGCATAATTATCAGAAAAAATGCGGAAGAACCTAAAAGTTCATGAAGCCATGCAACCCTCAACTATGCAACTGAAAATAAAAATAAATAAAATAAACGTACAATAAGTTTTATCTAATGAACTAATTTAAAATATATATATATATAAGAGCATGATAACAATGACAATCTGTCCTGCTCACCTAATTACCAAAATTATTTTTTATCAGAAATATCTTTTTAAAAAAATCTATAAAAATCACTTAAAATAATTGTTGATATTGCCTAGAAGTTTGATTTGAGTGTGACAATAATGTAACTCGATACATTTTAAAATATTGCCTTGTTCTTGACGAATCTCAAAGAAATTTTTTTTTCATAATTCTAATAAAAGAGAAAAAAAAGTTTGTCGTTAAAATTCGTTTATTTTTTAAAAATTTCAATTACTTTTTTTTTTCAAAAGCTTCACCATTTCACTTAATGAAATCGTGCCAAACAACTCTCCACGCTGGTGGAAACATTAAAATTCAACCTCTCCCTTCACGAATCGATTTATGAAGGTTAATACTACAAACCTACTTCTCACTTTCCGCCGACCGAAAACCATTTAAACGGTAGCGGGCCGATTTCCACTAACAATTACGAGCCAAAATACAAAGAAATCTAAAACCACGCACATACCTGGGGGCTACAGAGGGATTAACAGCTAAAGATCCCTTTATAAAACGGCAAAGCGAGAAAAAGAAAATTTGGCAAATTGCTTTTTTGCAAGGGATGGGCTACAATTAATCTCCACTACAGGATTGACCAAAAATGAAATACACCCCTAGGGAAAGAAAGGCCCCCGATCACGACCTGACCCCGGGTCAGCTCATCCTCCCCCCTTGACAAGCTCTGGGCCCGATTCATCAGCTGTAGTAAGCTCTTATCGGGAAAAGATCCACCTGAAAATAAGTCCAACGACCGCTGAAGTCTGATTAATGCTCCGTATAGTTTTTACGGCTCTGCACACGTAGATGCCTGCTTAAGACAGAAGGTAATTTTTCACCGCGTTTGAAGTGCTGCTGTTGCAGCACTTTTTTGTTTCGTGTTTTGTTTTTGGTGTTTTCTATCCGAAGGTCGGTCGGAGCGCTGGATTTTGCCAGCCTTCATAGTTAGGCACTGCCCCGACCGACTAAGAGGAAGAACTGCGCAGGATATAGATTATAAAAAGCAGACTTTTGTAGCATTTTACGCTCGTTTCCTCGGTCTGGATATGAAGGATAGAGTTAATGATAAGCAAATAGCGTGGTTAGCTCGCGGTTTTAGAGCGGAATTCGTGCTTTCTAACGAATTTGTCGTTTTGGTAAGTATATTTCTGTAATTGTTTTAAGTGTAAATTTAAAAAAAAAAGAAAAGAACTGTAGTAAGTTAAATAAAGTAAGAAGCAGCTGCGTATTAAATCATTAAGGCGAAAAAAATTCGATGATTAGGTTTGATTCTAAACAGAAATTTAAAAAACAAACAATTGCTTAACATTTTACCGTAAGTAAAGTGAATAAAAAACAATTATTATAAAGTGATAATTTTAAACAAATGCAGTGTTCGAATTTCTTCAATAAAAACTTTTAAATCTGAAATAAAAGTTACAAAAAATTTTTTTTTGCTCCCGATGGACAAACTTACCATAACACTCATGTTAATATAAAAAGAATTATTGTCCTAACCATCGACCTAAAAAATATAACTATAAAATGTGGAATATTATTTTTCTTTTTTAAAAAGTTAGATAGAAAAATTGATAAGGTTGTCACTTGGTAAGGAACAAAATACTTAATTCTAGCTTCTTCCTGCTTATTTTTCAACCTGCACGCTTCACAAAACTATATAAATAATCAATAAAATTAACAACAAACTTCAAGTGCCATGCAAACTTATGGAATATTATAAAATTGTTCTAAGTAAACTGCAAAAATTTAAAAAAAAAAAGCTTATAAAAATCGACAAACAATTTAGCACTGTAGAAAAAAGTCTGTTGCCTTTCCTTTTCTAAAAATCGTTTTCTTTTTATATTTTTGCTTTTGTGAATGGTTCGTTTTGTAAAGAAGTGTTAGGATGAAGTGACCTATCGTTGAAGAGTCTGGTCACGTGATTATTGTAGTTCTGAAAGGGTTTCTTGTCAATCACGTGGATCTTGACAGCCAATCACGTAATCATGCTCCGTTCCTGAGTTTGACGGTTCAGAGTTCAAATCGTTTTTTATATTTGTAACCTATTTTTCAAAATTTGTCAGAAGTTTAGTAGATTTAGGGAGTAATTAACATATTTTAAATTACAGAAAACTGTTAGATTACTAAATAAGTTTTTAAAATTTTCATTTTATGACTCATCAGCTCTGCAAAAATATCACAACATGCAGATACGTATTCAAGAATAGATGATAATTTGATTTGAATAAAAATTAAGATTAAAAAAAAGGCGAGTCTATTTAAAGTTAAAATAACACTTTAAGTGTTTCTTTTCTTACTTTTTTTTGTGTTTAGACTTCATATCTGTTTCTCTTTGAAAACGTACGATATATTTGTAAAAGGTTTAACCTTATACAATAAATATTTAACTCTTTACTGTAATAAACTGTTACTTGTTTACGTTTTTAAAGTAAGATATTATTTTAAAATAGGTACACAAACAATACAAAAGTCAATTTATATTTTTTAAATAATAATTAAAGATATAACAGAGCACGCATAAATAACCTTGTTCGAAAAAAATTAATAATTATACGACATTTCAAAAGCAATCATAATATTGATAATGTCATTAATAGTATCTTTTATCAAGGCAACTTTTATATTAATAAATTTTTGAAGCAGAATATCTGAATGAATTTGCAACTAATGACATTTTTATATTTTTCAGTTAAGTATATCAAAATGTCTGTAGGAACTTCAGTATATTTAACAAAAACAAATCTTGAACAATTATCAATTCTGCTATGTTACGTCCTACCCAGTGGATTAATTTTCCCTTTCTGTTGAAAATAAACTAAATATGGTAGAATTAATATTTAATTTATAAAAATTAGCCATTGTAGAAAAATATTTTAGAATTTCAGATTTTATTTAACATTTGCCAATATGTTATATTAAAATTAACATTAAAATAAGTTTTAAAAGAAAGATATTTTACAAAGTAGTAAGGATATTTTGGAACATATTTTGTATTGAACATATATATTTTACAAGCTGAATTTATTAATTAATTAAATGAAAAATAAAAATAAAAACTTTTTATATTTAGAAACGAATGTATAAATTGCTTGATTTACATAACATTACAGAATTAAAAATTTTCTACCTGCAATTATCGAAAAGAACAATTAAATGTTAACAAAATGTTAAAATATTAATTTTTTATGTTAAAAGACTTTAAATTTTTTTATTTCACTATACATATTTTCGATAAAATTTTATTTGATTTAATCTCAACGATTTATTATTAAGCTTTTTTAATAAAAAAAATTACATTTTGTTTCAGTAAAAACAATAAAATAATAAGCAAGTGGATATTTTTAAAAATTTTGAAAAATTAATTTTCAATGCTATCAAATCAATTTGCTGTAATATAAAGCATAATTTATATTCTTTTCCAAAACCCTTTAGCTTCTTGTTTTATAAACTTTAAAAACATAAAGAAAAACTGGATTGAAATTTTTTTTTCTATAAAATTCACTCGTAATTTTACTTTTTAGGTAATTTGCTAACTCTCAAAAAATTGCAATCTGTAAGTAAATAAAGAGAAAAAGAAAGCAAAACGAAAAGTCTTCAACAAAATAATTCGATGCACAGTCATTATAGAAGTAATGGCATTTTTACGTCTAATTTGTATATTAAAGGGCGATTATTCTTTCTCAATAATTAAGGCTTTTTTACTATAGGAATTAATTAATATTTTAATACAATATTCTTTTTTTAGGCAAACTAATAAATTAGTTTACTAATTCTCTACAGCTATTATAAATGTGTTTGTCTTCATATTTTACTTGAAACATCTCCCCAAATATATTTTTCTACTATTAAACCTAAAAAAAATTGATGCTCTTTTATTTCAGCGATGTAATTATGAATTAGTAGCCAATCGTATAAAAATACATACTCCTGTTTGTTGCCATCCCAAATGGTGTTGTCGTATGTTGTTTATAAATAAATGCGTGTTTTATCAAAAATAGGATTACTTGAAATTAAAAATGTAAATAACAAGGCACTTTAAAAAATTCCGTGGTCCATTTAAGTTCTTTTTTAGCAAAGCATGAAAAATAAGCAAGAAAACGAAATATTAATTATTAATTACCAGATAAGAATTCTATTCAATTTAGTTATTACTTAGCAAAAATATAATGGAATGTATCAACAAGATTATTTTTAATAATATTTCCGATTATAAATGCTTAAAAATAGGAAAGATGTTTTTATTTTATTTTTCTACGTGTGATGACGCTTTGGAACCCCTTATGAAGTTTTAACGAAATGATTTTCTCTACTATTTTTTAATTATAAATGCTGAAAGAAGTGAGACCAATTTCTGCATTAAATTATGGCCCACACAGTTTTTGCTATAATTTGAACAAACTGATTTTCTCAACTGTTTTTATTAACAAATATTGTAGAATCGAGGTGATTTTTTTTTTTTTTTGCCTCAATATTTTTTTTTTGTGGCGAAGACTTAAAGAGAAATCCATTATTTAGGATCTAAATATCTTCTTCAGCGTCTAAAAATCCCACTATAATACAGTATAGATAAATTTTTATAGAACTCAATTGCACCTTTTCCATAACCAGTTGAAGCAGCAAAGGTACAACAAAGTTTTAAGGTCAAACCTTCTGCCTCAATGATAAGAGCACGAATGACATGATTTAGTCGATAATACGAGTAAGCAACTAAAATACCAGTAGCTAATGACATAAAAAACAAAATGAGGGGTTCCTAAACGAAGGGGAAGGAGGGCAAAGAACCTTTACCTAGTCAAGGAAATAGGTTCGTGACGACCTAAGATTTCGATCGGACTGTGCTACAAGCCAAGCCGCCATTCTCCTCGCTGATACTCGAACCAATCATTCATTATTTTGACGCGAGGATATTGAACAATCTGCGTTGATAAGGAAATACAGCTTGTCCACAAAATAGTGTATGTCTGCAGCCACTTTGCCCTATGCACGCATTGGCAGTAAAACTAGAGAAATGGCGTCAAAGGTTGGAATGGAAATATCACACCTTTACGTGACAGTTGCGATGGCCGCTAAAGTAAATATTGTACCAGGGAGCTGTATATCTTGTCGCGTTTTGTTCCTCGTGTGTTATTGTTTGTTGAGTAAGTTACTGAGTGTAAATGGGGTAAAGGTAATATCTCTTGTAGAGGGAGAAAAAACAGGTGTGATTATGTAAACACTTCTAGCTGAGAGGCATAAATATTTGATGGACGCTTCGATAGGTTTTTTTTGAATTTATCTACTTTAACGGCTCATGTAAATATTGAAATGTATCAACCATTCAGTTTTATGGGTATGTTTGTTTATTGTAGGGTGACATCGGGGAAATTGTAGTTGTAAAGAAGGTTTTGAGCATTGTGTTTGTTGCGACAGAACACGCACTCTATTGGTTTTTAAATTGCTATTTAGGTAACTTTAGGAAAACATCAGCAGCAACTACAAATGCCTTCTTTGAAAAAGTAAACAAAAAAGTATTTATAATAAAAAATAGATTTTTTATTATAGGACATTTTATTTTGAATTCAATCATCTTAATCTTTCAATCATTTTTTAAAAAGAACATGAATAAGAATAGGTCTTGGTCTGTTGTTATTTTGTTAAATGTTTACAATTTTTTTTTTCGCAAAAGTGATATTTTTTTAAAACTTCGACAAAAATTAATTCATTTTTTTTTATTGAATGCACTTCGAATCTTTGATAAGGACAAAGCATGAATTTGTTGTGTGACTTAAGTTTGACAAATCATCATTTTATGCGTAAAAGAAATTTATTCAGTAATTCTAAAAAAAAAAGTTCCAATTTGTTGTATGTGAAAAAATTAACATTTCATATGAATATATAATAATTAACAATAAACTGGTTAAAATTAACATTTTCTATTAATTTAATATGAATATATATTAATTTAAAATTAATTTATTTTGAATACTACTAATTAATATATTATCTATAAATTCCTCGGCATTATGTAAACAATCCATTTATTCAAAAAAAAAAAAAAGAATACTCTCTTAATAAGAAAGCTCTCATATTAATTGATCATGCATTTATTTATAGCCTATTTGATATTTCAAGAGACTAAAACGTATACTTTATTTAATACTGATTAAAGAATTTCTTCTATCTTATCAATTTATTTTATTATCTGAAGATAATCGAAAAAAATATTAGATAACGAACTGTTTTAGAAAATTAATATTAAATTCTTTATAACATAATAAGTTTTACTCCAAGCAGATTAAAAGCAGGAAGATAATACATTAATAAAAAAATTCAAAACTGCTAAATGAGAAGTTGAATTTTTATTTTAAAACAATTAAAGAGAAATTTCTATAAAGATAAAACAATTATCCAAAGTTTAAAAAATAAAACTTGGTTTAGGATTTCGAATATTGCTTAGAATTATTCAAGACTGAAATAAATAATGAAAGGCAATAATATATAAAGAAACAAGCTACATGAATTTCGCATATTTGAACTCAAAATATTCTTAAGTTTTGTTGTTCTTCTTTTAAGCACAGATCAATAGGCAAAAAAATCCAAGAAAAAAAATCTCCTTGCATCCCTGTTTCTCTCTGAAATTTTTCGTTGCCCCATTTTTTATCAACTAATATTGCCGGGACCTTAAAAATAAGAATAAAAAAAGAATATGAAACATTAATTAATATTCAATCATTCTCATACAAAATAGCTATTAAAAGCAATTTGTTTTGATTATTTTTTTAATAAAGATTATTAGTTTTTACTTCAAAAATATTGAAAATTTTGTAAGACGAAATTTCCATTACTGGTTTTAAATTGCGGTCTACGCTTAAAGACACATTGCGTTAGGAAATATTTCGAGTCGTTGCCGTTGATATGCAAAAGTAATTTTTTTCCCCCGTTAGTCACTTCATGTGTATTGATAATAAAGTGTATTTGACTCATTTCATTTCAACTTCTTTGAAAGTAACAGTCTCTATAAGCTATTTACAAAATCATACGAAATTACCTTAATATTATCAATTTGATTTTCCATTAGAAATTTAAAATTCAAAATTAACCTTTTGAAGTACAAGTAATCAGGAAATTTAAAATGATACATATTTATCATCTTTGAAAGCAAATTAAATTTACAAAATGATATGTTAAATTTAAAATGTTAAAAAATAATTATGAATAAAAATCTGTTTCATAAAAGAACACTGTTTTAACATAACAATTTAAATTCGATCTATTTAATAAGCTTTAATATATAATTGTAAAATAAGCATTTGTAAGGATTTATAAGAAGTAAAAGCTAATTATAAGACATTTATAAATAAAATGAAGAGGAAAAGATATTTGGTACGATTAAAATCATGAGAAATGTCTAAATTTCTTCGTTTGTACTACCTGAAAACTGCACTATCAAAAAATAATGTTGTAATGCTTTGTCTCAATTTTTACACAGTTTTATATGTTATGTATCAGATTATATTAAAGGTGTCGTGTTGTAAACGATTGTCACTTTTCACACCTTGTGATATCATGTTTTACCATCTTGAAACCAAATATTTTTAATTTGAATAGTATATCGATATATATTGGGTTTGATAAATTATCATTGAAAACAATGAAAAATTATTTGTTCCTTATATGGGTTATTAATATTTTGTACAATACTAAATATTATTATTTTTTAAAATACTTTCTCAAGTTTTATAGCACGATTAATTCTTCAGTGTTTAATAGAAGTTATGACAAGTGAAAATAACAAACGGTATAATTAAAAATTATACCAAGAAAAATTCATGCAATTTGAGATTTGGCTAAATTTGTCCAATTGTACAATTGAAAACTGTGTTATCAATATATCGGGCTACATATTTGTTAAAATTTTGACACTGCTTTATATATTATCGTGCTGTCAGAGTATATTGTATTCTATTGCTGTATTATATGCAACCATCACAATTTTCGCATTTTGTGATAATATATTGTGTGATCATAAAGTTCTTATCAGCTGTACCAAGATTTATTTTAATTTTTAAGATCCATATCTATTGTGTTTAATAATTTATTTTAAAAATAAATAAAAAAAATTTCTAAAGACTTAAATATAATATTTATATTTTGAAACATTTTTTAGAATAATTTTAAATAAGAAATTAATGTAGATTTAATAATAAAAAATCATCGATTAAACGGAAAATATAGTTGTTTGCACAGTAAAAAATTCTAAATTTAAAAGTGAGTATTCTTTAATCATCCTATTTTAAGAAATATATACAATTGAAATATGAATGATAAGATATATGATTCAAGGAAATCAACTTTTCCGCATAAAATTTCATTAAAAATTGGAAAACATTATTAATTTGAATAATTCAAAGATTGAATCTTTGCATTGTTGAAACATTAATAAACAGTTACTGAAAACATATTTAGATAGCATTAAAGTGATGAAAACATGATTAAACATTATTTAGGAAACAATGACATATTTTTAGAATACAATTAAATAGAGATTCTATATTTCTCATAATTTTTAAGGTCATCATGATAAAAAAAAATATTTACATTCCTTAAAATGTTTTTTATTATTTGGTATTTGGAAAAAATTTTATTTGAAAGTAAGAATGTAAAAATTTGCAATAATTTTTGTTGATAAAATGTAATAAATTAGAAAAATTGACGTTAAGTGTTCTTTCCTAAATTTTTAAAACATTTGTGTATCAAAAATTAGTAACAAAACATTTTAGAAAATAGATAAATTTTAATTAAAGTTCAAAATGAATTTCATTTAAATTTACTTTTGAATCGAAATCATTTTATCATATTTTAATAAAATATAGCTACAATAAAAAGAAGAACTAATTTTTTTAACTACCTTCAAACAAACAAACAAAAATGTAAGTCAATCAGTAGTTTTGTTGCGTAGAATATTATTTAATTTCTTTCATTTAGGAACTATCAAATAAATAAAGGCGTTGTTTAGTTAATATGAAACATACAAATCAATTCATTTCCTTATTATTATTTCAACTACAAATTTTCTAGATTGTTTTTACTATCATTGTCCAACTTCAAATATAAAATTTTCGATAAACATTATATCATGCACTTAATTATTATTTTAACGATATATATTTAGAAATAACGAAGATAAATTTTAATATTTATATGAATAATATAAAATTAAAGATTACATGCATTATTATTTTAGTTTGATTCGTTATGTAATACGAATCTACATTACGACTTATTTTAAGATGCAAAGATCTGTAAAGAGATTGTACCAGATCAAACCAGGATAAAATCTCATACATTTCAGTTGAAACATAAAGTATAACTATGTGGCTCATTGAAAATATCACAGAAGGTAACAGTAATAACATTAATTTTCAAACAGTAAACAAAGAAAATCAGAAGCATAGGAAAAAAAAGTATAGAAGTTTAAAGAATTTTAAAAACTGCTTTAAATTTCACTAACTTCGCCAGCTGCAAAATGTAAATTAAAACTTTGTATTATAAATCCATATATTTTTATTTATTATTTGTTACATCTCTTTTTCCATATTTCTTTTTATCAGAAACTATAAGATGTTTGAATTTTTATTTAAAAGTGATAAATCTAAGATTCTTTTTCAGGACTTAATAGAATACTTTTAAATATTGTTATAAAACATTCCTTTTTCTATAAATGGAAACGAAATTAATATCTATTTCATAACAAAATCTGAATGCCATGTAAAATATGCCATGTCATACCATCTTTTTATATAGATTGATTGGCAAGATATTTTTTTTTTATAATAATCAATACAAATAATATCATGAAAAATAATTTGAACAAAAATATAGGAAAATGCTAGGGCAAATGAATTTTGCAGATATTAGTATTTTTTGCAATGATGGGAGATTAGCTGGTAATAAATTAATCTTCCTTTTTAAAAGATTTATAACTTTAGTTACAAAGAAAGTTATTATTCAATTAAAATCTCATTTTAATATAAGTAAAAATATTTGTGATGATGCATGCATGTATGTTCAACATCTTCGAAGCAACTGAACTGAATTCTACAAATCATTGTGCAGATATTATTTAAAACAAAAGAAAAAATTTTGCAAATCTTTTTATGTGTAAAATTTATTAAATATTCAATTAACTAGAAATGTAATAAAACTATGTCGTTTTTCCGCACTAACTTCGGAGCAAATTATCCACAAGGAAATATTTTTATACCATTTTACAATTCGAAACTTGAAATCCCTAATAAAGCCAGTTTCGTGTCCGCGCAATTTTTTAATTCACCTTTTATCAATTTTTCATAATTAAATAAATAAATGAATAGATCCAGACGATTTTGAAGTAAGGAATTTTAGAGATACTCCGTTGCCAAACAACTGTGAAATTTTGAAAAAATCCATTCTTATTTATTTGTTATTCCTGTTTTATTTGTTAAAAAACATTATGAGCTACATTTAAAAAAAATCGTTTTAAAAGAATTCTACTGTTGATTCATTAAAAATTGCTTGCAGATGATAGAAAGACTCTGTCTATTATATTATTTTATACAAAATAAGTTTTTGTATTAAAATTATTTAAAAGGTTTATTCAAGGAATCATTAAGGTTCCATCGTCTGCCAATATTAAATATATTCTTATTTTTTCGCGTATGGCGCACAGTTAAAATTTTTCTTTCAAATACTAGAAATATAAATGAGGTTTTAATGAAATTCTTATGACAGGAAATCAAATCAAAAAAAATTTCATCAGTAAAATAATTATAATAATAATAAAAGTTTTTTCCCGATCAATGCTGGATATATCAGCTAGTTTTTATAAAATTATTTTCACTGCTTTTATTAACTATAATAAAAAATGAATATGTTTATGTTGACACTCAACAACACAGAATACTGGACACAAAACCACCTATCTTGGCACAAGCATGCGTAAAGGATGCCGATATGTACTTCAAGTTGATTTTCTGTATCAAAATTTTAGTTCAAATTTTGTATGCATGGATGCATTGAAAATACATACATTTTTAAGGCATTGGGTTATTTCCTACCTTTTGCATCTTTTTATAGTACTTTTTCGTACCACTCATTCTTTTGTAATATAATTAGAAATTTTTCTCTGATAATTTTTTTAATAAATCTCTTAATTTTTAAAATCATTTCTTTTTAAGGGTGAATTATGTACTTTCTTAACGATTTATTGCTTTAGTTTCCCAATCAATTTCATTTGATTACCAATAATCAAGTTTATAATTTGCGAATAAATGCTCCTTTTTAGATAGAAATTCGGGAACATAATTTTTTCGGAAAAATAATTTTCTTAAAAGTTTCTTCACTGTTTGACAAATTTGAATCTATTACAAATCATTTACTACTTTAATTCTGCCGCTTAACATCATTAGCTGAACATATAATTCATTTGAATTTATTCTTCATGCTTGAGATTTTCAGTAATAGCACTTTATTAATTTTTCTAAGCAAAGGTATATAGGATAAACTTTCTTATTTGCTAAATTATTAATATTCAGTTTATAGTTTATATTATTATTGATGATCGTGAAATATAAAATTCAAAATTTTTCATTTTTGCTTATAATTTTATTTGATTTGAGTTTTATTTGCTACCAATAATTTTTTAAAATTAATGCACGAATGTAATTAATCAAGTTAAACTTGTTGAAATCCCCATATTCTCAGGACAGTATTTAAAAACAAAATATGAAATATAAATAATTGAGGAAGTGATAAACTGTTAAAATGTTCTTAACTATTCATAGCATATGATACATACTAATATTATTAATAATAACAACTAATTTAAAAATTCAGCTAGTATTAATAATTACCTGTTATAATTAATAATAATAATGGATAATATTAATATCAACCAATTAATCACTTTGACCTTATCATATTAACGATCTGAATTCGAAATTAACTTCCTGAAAGTGAAAATATATTTCTGAATACCCACTTGTTATTTTACTTTGGTCGGTGGCTACGAAATGGCAAGATGATAAATCAGACGGTTTTTTAAGAATCATTTGTAATGAAACAAAAAACGAATAGTGTTATAATTTTTAAATCTCAAATTGTATGCGCATGAATTTAATTCTAATTTAATTTCTAAATGCTTTTTAAATTAAATCTAAGTAGTTCTTAGATATTATGAAATATTCTTTTGACAAGCACTTAATTTAACCTTTATTAACTGTTTAACTGCTTCAAGAAGGAATTTCGTAATCGATTTTTCGCTCACTTTCTGATATGCTAAAATCTGACATTTTTTATGTTTTAATATCCTCGTTAGAATGTAGACTATTTAATTATTTTTTAGGAATTTTTTACCGTTTAATCAGTAACGAAATCGAATTGTGATTTCTTACCAGTGTCATTATTTTGTAGTTAGTTTGAGAAATAATGCACCTCTAGTAAAAAAGGTAAAAAATAATCAAATAAATTCAACTTTTAAATTAAATTTGTTTAATAGTTGAATTTTGTGACGAATGCTTTACGGTGCATTGTGTTTTAAATACCATGGTAAATGTTTTTATGTAAAAATGATTTCCAGTATTATAGCTGTTAAATAATTAGAATTTTATGTAATTACAACGAATCGAATGGCTGAACTGAATATTCGAATACCATACTGCACAACATGAAATAATTTAATTATAATAAAAAAATCTCTAAAATTATAATAATTTTTTATGAAGGTTTCATTGCTTCCTCTTATGAACTATTTCATTATTTATGTCAAATGAACAAAAATATGCAATGTTATTCGTAATGGATAAATGCAAATAAACCATTTGATTATTACAGGAATCGATTGATTTTAGAAAAAACATTATCCAATTAAGTCTATATTCTAAAACAATGTTTATGGGGAAACATCACTATGATTTCAAGCATTTTTTAATATGCTAAATAAAATACCTTTGTTCAAATTTCTTCTTATTTATAATTAAATAACGATTCTATTTTGTCATTTTTTCCAATTTTTGAATCACATTTTGTGTGTGTGTGTGTGTGTGTGTGTGGCAAAATAGAGTTAAAAAAAAAAGAAAATATTTGCTTAAAACACCTAACGCAAATAAGATAAATGATAGAAAAATCAATTCTAAACTACGCTTAGATACTATCAAAAAACAGGAAAATATCATTAACATTAAGCAAATAATTCAATTGACGATTCTACAAAAGTATTTTATTATACAATTCGGTGTAAGTCTTCAAATCAAATTAAGATAAAAAGTGACGGAAAAAAATAAGTATATTCTTTTTTCTCCTCTCTAAAACACCTAATCGACCATTTACAGGAAAATCTGAGAAGAAAAACAAAATACCAACAGAACCCTACTGATAATAGTATCATATAAGCAAGAAAACGCTTGTTTACAAAGCAAGTAACAAGGTGCTTATTCAATAGATAGCTCAAGCTGTCGGATATCCGAATACCTGCCGGGCCGGTTGGCGATAAGCGCTCGAATGACGCTCGCCGATAGACGAGAAAGTCGACGGAAAAAGAATGCTAGTGATGCCGCTCGACGGGTAACTTCTTCCGGCTGGGTTAAACGACACACAGTGCGGGGAGAATTTATAGATTGGATTGAAAACGTTTAATTCCACACACACATAAGCGTGTTGTTCATATAGATGGGACTTGATGGAATAATTATCCTAATCTGGCAGCATGTTAAAAATTTTTAAAGTTTATGAACAGAATATGTGTTACAGTAAACGCGATTAATAGATTGTTATTGATAATAACTGTGTTAGTTTTAATAATAACCAATTAATCAAGTTTATCGTAACATATGCATCATAAGAGATTAAAAATATAAATTTTATATCGACGTGATTAATATTGCTGTGTAAAAAATAAGTTTATACAAACTTGTTGTAAATATTTTTAACATGGTCACTGTTATGCCAAAAGGGTTTATAAGCTGCGTAGAAAAAATAATAGTTTGAATCTTCGAAAGTTTATCAATAGTATACATATATTAGGAGCGTTAAACTATATAGAATTTATATCTTCACTGTTATATCAAAAGGTTTTACAAGTTGTATAAAAAATTCTACAAGTTTATTGTATATGTCAGTGAACTTGTTGAAGCAATGCTAATCCGGTAGTTTGTACGAATCTTCAAAGGTTTATGAAAAGTATATATAGCAGAAGCTTTAAACTATACAGAATTTATATCTTCACTCTTTTATCAAAAGGGTCAAAGTCGTAGCCAAAAAAAGGTTTATTTTTTATATAGATGAACTTGTTGAAGAAATATCGCTTATCTAGTAATTCGTTTGAATCTTCGAAGGTTAATTTACAATACATATATATATATATATCAGAAGGTTATACTATACAGAATTTATATCTTCATTGTTATATAAAAAAAGTTAACAGGTTGCGTAAAAAAAATACAGTTAGTTTTTTATATACATGAATTTGAGTGAAGAATTATCACTAATCTGGTAGTTTGTTTGAATCTTTGAAAGTTTTTCAATAATATGTAAACCAAAAGACAATAGATAATATAGATTTTCTATCATCTATGCTATTCAAAATGTTTTGAGTAAAAATTTCCAAAACGATACATTGATGTAAAACGCTTGTATTTACATCTTCTTTCTAACTGTTGTATGCTGTCCAAAATACTAAATATCGCCAGTTTTATGATGCGACCCAGATGTTATAATAGAATTTAGTATTTATCTCATATATATATTTAACGTTCGACATTTTAATAAAATAGCGAGGGTGTATTTTAATATATTTAATAGTGTTTATTATCTATTTCTTCTAGCTAATTATTCGTACTGAGGTAACTTTAAGCTAAATTTTTCTTTTATAGAAATTTAGAATGATCTATAGAACTAAACAATTTGGAGAGGGAAAAAATTAACTGTTATCAATGCATTACTATATTTAAAATCTTGCAAAAATATTATCAATGTATAAAAAGGACTCTTTAGATCAATCTCTAAGCAAAAATAATCATTGCGAAGTTTTCATAAAAATAATTTGCATTTAGTTTAACTATTCAATAAAACTATTATAAAATTTAAAAAATTAAATTGATTATTATTTACTCAATTCTTTCCTCTTTTTGTAGATTTTAAAAATATTTTCAGAAGAAAGTTTATTTTCATTTTTAAAAACATTTTTGAAAACAGAAATTATTAATTTCATAGTACGGGAGATCTGATAAGTGATGATATTAAATTTAAAAAAAATAAACCAGATATATCGGTGAGTTATTGATGTTATTTATTACTTGAGGAAATAATGTAAAAATTTTCTCATAAATATGTAAATAAAGTCACAAAATATTTTCATTTGGAACTTATAAATAGCTGTAAAAACAAATATCAAAGCAATTATGAAATAAAATGAAAACTTGATAAAAAGCACTAAAAGATGTCTCTGAAAATAATTCAAGCTCTGTTCTCATAAGTTTGTGAGTTCATTCGCACTAAAAGTTTTCTGTAAAGATGAAAAAGAATTTAAATCTGGAAATGGTAATTGAGAATTTTCGTCAGTTTCAATTGAAAAAAAAAAATACAGGCATTCAATACAAACAAGATTACATGTTTAATAAATTATTTGTCTAATCATCAATAAGAGTGAGACTGTCAAGTATTGCATATTTTCCTATTTCAGGATTTTTAACACAATATCTTCTGAAAATGTTTTTTTAGGTGTTTTTTCTTTGATTTGCTTACTTGATATTATTTATTAATAATTTATAATAAAATTTTATGGGGAAAAATTTTAGTTCTAAAAATATTTTAAATTTCTTAGAAGGTTTAAAATTTTTAATAAAACGTTATTATATCGATAATATTTTATTGATGTTTTATAAATATAGAAAAATGAAAGATTTTATGTATAAATATAAAGGAAAAAGATTATGTTATGAATGAATGTAATGCAAAATAATGTAATTCATTTTTCAGAAAATACAAAAATTGCATTCTAATTTGTATTATAAATAATTACTGAAACTTTTTAATAATTTTATTTATATTAGTTTAGATACCAAAGTTATAAATTCTTTAACAACTAAATTGCACAATTTATATTCTGATCAATTTTTATTCCGGAATTGTTGATAATGTCTCATATAAAATAAATCCCAAATTTTTCTTCTGTAAAATTTTTATTCTTTATTTATTTGGTAAATAAATTCTTTCTGAAAAATAAATAAAAATCAAATACTCTGGATATTTTGTAAGTAAAATTTGTATTTAATTTTAGCGCAAAAGATATTTTTATTTAGCGAACAAATTTTTTCAAGAAATTTATTTTCAGAGTGACAGTAATTCAGTTTAATTTATTCACTTATTGGATGAGTCATGGTATATTTTTCCATAACTGCTTTCGGAATTATAATATAGACTTATTTAAAATTTAATAATGTCTTCTATGTGATCAGATTTTTTAAATTTTAATTTTTTTTTTTATCTTTTTGATTTTAAATAAATTACTATTTCGAATTATTAAACAATAAATATTAATTTATTTTTTCAGTTTTGCAATAATATTTAAAACAATTATTTAGCATTCTTATCATAAACATATTAAAACATCTCATATAATATTTTAGGCAGAAACATCCATTTGTAATTGTTTCAAGCTCTTTCAATTTTTCGAAATAATACCGAAATTGTAATGATATATTCCTCATTATATCAAGAAGATTTTTTTTTATTAGGGAAAGAATGGATAGGAAATAATTGACAAGCATTACATATTCTTTAAATTATGTGTTAATAGGAAAACTCTTGATAAATATGTTTAGAAAGTCTTAACACCATCATGCAGTAAAATAAACAATCAAAGAATTACAATTAATCAAAAAATAATTATTTTGCTTAAAAAAATTATGATAATCTGTTCGTTAGTCAAGTAAAAAAAATGCGATTTAGTAATTGAATAAAATGACTGAATCAGGATTAACAGCAAAGCGTTTTTAAGCAATAATTTCGAAACCTGTATGATTATATTTTGAAATAAAACTATATAGTTTTGACTTGGCTTTGTTAGTTTACTGTATATGATGTCCTGTTTTATTTTATGCGGAACAACTTTGGGAAAAAAAGTTTTAATCGTAGTATTCATAATTTTTTAAAATTCTTTGAGTATGTTTAATACTTTATCATAGGATTATTCTAAATGCTTTTTGTTTATTCTTGCTTCATTTTCTTCTGCCTTCCTTATTAAATAATAATTAGTTCTATTTCCAGAGTTACAATGACATACTAATATCCTTATAAAAAGGTATTATATCCTTATATAAGGATAAAGATATTAAATCCTTATTTAAAAGTATTTTCTACAAAATATCATTGCATGCTTGGGAAGAATTGTTTCATTATTTTAGTTTATCGTTTTGTGAAAATAAAAATGAACTATTTTGGAATAAAAATGAGTTTATTTTTTTGTATTAATATAAATCGTCTTTCATTATTTATTCTATCAGAGACTTTCATTAACTTTTCTAAATAATCAAAGAATTTCTTTTTCATCAAAATACTTTTAAATATACCCATTAAACAGATGCTTAATTTTTATATTTTGTGAGTTTTACAAGTATTTAATCAAAATCAAATGCCAATAACCCTTAAAAATTTTATGTTTATTTATTTTTTAAAAATTTATAAATCATACTGGTTAAATAATTATATAAGACTAAATATCTGTTTTTGTGGAATTATTCTATGATTAATAATACAATAGAATGCTTTGGGAATAATACAATAGAATAATGATTAATAATACAATAGAAAAGCATGTTGAAGAGTGAGGACGATAAAACATTTTATATATTTAAATATTGTTTCTAATGAAATTAATATTCTCGTTCATTTAATTGATGGCATTTTTTATCCATTGTTGTCTATAGTAATTTGAAATACTTTATCTGGTGTATTTCCAATTGGATTAAATGTATGCTGGGATTATTCTACCATCAGAAATTATAATAAAATTCTCTCTATGGAGAGTTTAATGAATCATTCTACTGGGCAACATCAAAAGTTTTTACTCTCCTTTTTTTTTTTTTTTTGGAAGTGATGAATAGTTTTGATTGCAATACCTTTTTTTAATAGTCACAGGTATAGTTTAATTTCTTAACTATTGCTACATATTTTTTTAATATTGTTACTTACTTTTATACAAAAGATTGTGAAATGAGAAAACAAAATACAGTCAATAAATTCTCCATAAAATAATTTTCTGCAAACTTATCTAAAATCATTTTATATAAAAAGGGTATTTTATTTCATTAGTATCAAATTTCACTATCATTTTAATATTTTAAGTCAACTAAAAAGTTTTCTAATGGCGTACTTGCTTTATGTATATATAGAAGTTTTACATATAAGTAAAGAACTCTCTCTTTTGGGAGTGGTGGAATATAATAGTTTTAATTGAACACTGATAATTTAAAATTTATGTTCTGATATCATAATCGAAAGTGAAAAACAAATATTTTTTTCTTCAAATTAAATAAATAAGATAGATAATTAATGTTTTCATACGAAAAAAAAATAATGTACCACAAACGTAATTTATTTAATTTGAAGATTGTGGTACATTATTTTTTTTTTCGTATGAAAACACTAATTATCTATCTTTCAGCAATGCCATGAGAGAAAACATTGTATTTCATTAATATTCTCTTCCTTCATATTTATTCCTTAATTTCTTTCACAAGGAAGTAATTATGATAAAAAGTGTTTCTGAAATATAACTTTCTTAAAAGATATCTTTAAAAAAATTACATTTTTTGCGATTTTAAATTTTAATTTTGTGATAATTAGATAATCGTTATGTTTTTCTTAAAATTATAAACTTCCATTTTGTTATTATTATTCCTCACCTATTAATTCTTCCTTTATTTTAGCGTTATTTTCTGATTTCTGTTAAAAAATATAGAAATATTTTTTTAAAAATGCTATATATTAACAGTCTGCTCGTTATTTTAGCATATTATTATTCCAAGTAATTAAAATCTCTTTTGAAATTAATAAGAGATTTTAATCATACAGAATCGAAAAAAGTTTCCTTATATAATAATGATTTCTGATAAAAATAGAGCACTTTTATAATAAAATAAAACAAAAGACAATTTTAAAATAGCGGTTCGAAAGTTTTTTTAAATAGAATAACAATTTTAATTCTTTTCTTTTCTTTTCTTTTTTCGTTCTTTTATGGGATTTTTTTTTATGATTTTTTAACAAATTTTATTGATGTTAAATCTATTTTAGTTCGTATATAATGAAAAGGAACAGATAATTTATTTTTTCATCCAAATATTACTAATTATGTCTTTAATTTAATCCAAAATTTTCCAGATGTACAAAATATAATGAAGAGTACTGAGCCAAATACTACTAAACTTTAACTTCTTTTTTGCATGTAAATTCCTGCTTTAAAACTGAAAAAAAAATCTACATGGGGATAAAAAAAAAACACTACAATTTTCTTATTCTTTTCTGGTAAAAAGTGATTGAAGGACGAACTACATTATTACAAACTGATTAAGGGCAAGCATACTTAAATGCATATATATATATCATAAAAATAAAAATAAAAGAAACTTCGAAAATTGCATTCCTAAGACATTCCATTAAAACAGAAATTCCATTTCAACTATCGTCTGCGGCTAACGGAGAAAATAATAATAATAAGAAAAAAAAAAAAGAATAAAGCAATAGAGGAAGAAAAGTGAAGAGAGAAAAATTTCTGTCTTCTTTCTCCACTACATTATTTTTTTTTTCTTATTTTGTCTCCCATTCTTTTTTAATATCTGTTTTTCCTTTCCACTGTGGAACCTGTACCTGTTCTCTATCTGGCCAATCGGAGGTTCAAAGGTGGGGTGGAAAAAACAGTGGGGGGCGTCACGTGACTGCAGGTGTTTCCCACCCTGCGGGGAGGTGGAAATGCAGCCTAGTGCTTAACGAATGACAATGTGAATTTGTAGCTGGAAATCGGTCCTGGTTGGAAAAAAAATCGAATAATAATAATAATAATGATAAAAAAGCAATAAAAAAATGTTGCTCTCAAGAGTGGTGAAGAGTATTAAAAAAATAGAAAAAAGCACATTTTCCCCTGGAGTGTCATTGTAGGTAGCAGCAATCACAGTGGACGGGCAGTTAACCGATTTAATAGCAATCGTTTTTATAGGCCTTATCAGCAAGACTACAAAGAACCCAACAGCTTTTGTTGCTCGAATGGTCGCAGTTAATGCGGTTTAATCATTGTTTATATCATCCTTTGATGCCGCTTTAAACCGATTTTTATCACTCTGGTTGAATAATTTTCGCCATTATTTCGCTCGTTTGATCTACGCTCTCAGCATTTAGGTTCATGCCAAAGGTACTGCTAATATTTTATTTTAATACAGGTGTTTACAGAAGCAACTTGGAATCTCTATTGTGAACAAAATACTTAGCTAGGAGGGAAAAAAATATTTAGAAGTGAATTTCAAAAGATAATTTGAGATTTGTGGAGGCCTTAGTGACAAGAATTTTTCTGATTATTGATTAGCTTATCCTCAAAGCAAATGATTTTTAATGATAATAAAGCATTTCGTGATAATATAATAAATTAATACTTAGCAAAATAAATCTATTTCTTTTCAACAAATGTTGAGATAATATAAATAAGAATAAAACGTCATAGTTTCAACCAAGCTTAATGGAATTTAATATTTCTTTTTAGAAATATAGCATACAAATGAAATATATGTTTCATGAGGAATAAAAACGAAGAACATCAATAAATAAGAAAGCAAAATACTTATAATTGCATTTATCAAATCAACTATCATATAACTGTCCAAAAACAAAAGATGATTTGTAACGTAAAACTTTAATTTAAAAGCTCTTTTTTAATTCCAATAGATAATATTGTTTAGGATTTTTAAAATTTTTCTAAAAAGATATCTAAGTAGAACGATTCATATGTTCAAAATGTTTATTCAAGCTGAAAGTAAGATTTAAAAAAAATTACCCGCTATTTAGCTCGCATTTATGGATTTGATGCAACTCGGGTTCATGCTTTCTTTTTAATAAACTGTTAATTTTTTACACCATTTATTTTAATATTAAAAATAAAATAAAATAAACCCAAAATGTTTTGTTGACAAATTCCATAATAATTAATTCGATTTTCTATACTTTAAAGATTTTGATGAATATCAGCTCTTTGTGAAATTTTAATTGAAGATAAAATGCATAAGCTTCATGCGCTAATTTTCTAAAAACTCTTTTAATTTTAATTTGACCTCTTAAATAAGAGTTAAAAGAAAAACAAGATTTTAAAGTATTCAGTTTTTAAAATATTTTCAATAATTAAATAGCTAGAATTTTTTTTAATATTATCATTCTAAAAAATCAATAAAGAGAGTTTAAATATTCTAAAATTTTATATATTCTAAAGAGTTTAAATATTCTATTATATAAAAGACGATATTTTTATACTAAATTTAGATCATTATATCAAATCACGTGAACAGAGTCTTTAAATCTCGGTGAAAAACTGTTGCGTTTTAACTCACTTGAAAATTACACTACATTAAGTGCTAAACTTTCAACTACATTTTTTTAACTCTTTTATTATAATATTGAAAGTTCAGGTCACTTTCACCACTAATGCAACAGTGCCATAGATTAAATTTAAATGGAAATCCATTTCTTCAATTTATGATCCCACTGAAAAAATAATTTAATTAATTAACTTCCAGTTATATACATATGGCTCAAAGAATTCTGAACGTTCTCTGTCAGAAACATTATTTGCTACAGCTTTTTTTCTATAACTACCTAAGCTCATTGTTTCAAATTGAAATTATATCACTGAAACGTAAACAGGAGGGCATTTCTTAATACACACCACCAGACACTGATCATGAAAACTAGCCATGGATCAAACAGTTCATGTTGACTAGATATAGAAGTTTAAAAGGGCCCAGAATCGACAATCAAATCATATTGTGGTTGTCAATTTGTAAACCTTAACCTTAAATTTGTTGTAGCACTAAAACTGGAATTACTTATTAAAAAAATCGTATGTAACATCGACAGCAATTTTCATCATCACAGACACGAAATGAATACAGCGCAAAATTTATGCACAGTAGTAATTTCCGATATGATTTCAAAATTAAAAGCAAGTAAGCCATTGAACAACTTGCCTTTTTGAGGAACGATTTTTATGCGTTTAAAGCTTTGTTTAATCATGAATTACGAGATTAATTTAATGATTTAATCATACCGCCTAACTGAATATCACTTTCGCATGCATGATGAAGGACTGATCAGTTTTATTTTAATGCTTCTTGGCTAGTATATTTGTGGCATTGATTAAAAAGTAGATTTTTAAGTAAAATATTATTATAATCAAATAAGTTAAGGAAGGAATAATTGTTAAAGGAAGCTGTGTAAAAAGGCAATTAATTCTAGACAATTCGAAATTTAAAAATTTTTTAAAGACAATTCTTCATGTAGCTGTAAGAATTTAGATATATCTTCCATAATTTACCAAGAAGGTTTTAGAATATAGGAAAATGATTGACAAGAAATAATTTCAAACAAAAAGGATAGCAATTAAACGCGTCGCAAATTATTTTTGTTCTATCTCCCTTCTGATTCTTAATCCCTAAAACAAGTATAAATCAGTATTTGTTGTAAAAGATAATATAGTCATAGTAGGGTCGAATTTTAATTATATATTGTGAGTGGTGTAGGTATTGATGCAAATATTAATAATAACAGTTTTATTTAACAATTAAGGCATATGATAAATAATTCAAAGGCAAAAGCAATCATTTTAATCAATTATTCCTTTTCCTTTCATAAATTTTTCTTTTCTCCTTTTTAATGCATCTCACACTTTATTATGTGCTTGAAAGTTCATCATCAATACTCTTACAAAAAGTACATCACAGTACTCTTTCTAATAGTTATTGCCAATTTTTTAATCCATTAAATATTATTCTTAATGCATATGCTTTGATTAAAATCAGCTGGTATATGCAATATGTCAATAGCTGATTTCATCTATGCAAATTAGGCAGCTAGCTGCCTTGTGGTAGCTAATCTAAGAAAGGAGAGAGTTATGGATAGGTCTATTAAAAATGTTAGCGATCTAATTGCCAAATGCATAAATTTATTAAAAATACAAATTGTATTTAATGAATTATAAATTATTAGGATAATATTTATATTTTGTGTATCATTCATTAGATTTCTATTTCTTTATATTCACTTAATTACTATCGCATCTACAAACACCAAGTGACTGCTTCATATACGCAATTGCAATCATGAGTCCTAATAAATAAATGAATAAAAAAAATCTAGACATTTGAAAAGTGATTAAAATAAAACGTCTAACTAAAATAATTTGATTTAAAAACGTATAAGTAAGTAATTTAATATAAAAATGCAGTTAGATGGTGACTTATTAAAAGGGAAAATTCACAATGCATTTACGTTATAAGGTATCTCTTTTTGTCAATATTTACATCTTGAAATCATTCTTTGCCTATGGTCATAAAATGCCTAAATCTGCCCCTGCATTGTATTTAGCACCAAATAAAATTACTAAACAATAGTTACATTACAATGTCATTCTTTGCCTATGGTCGCAAAATACCTAAATCCGCTGCTGTACTGTATTCACCATCAAATAAAATAATTAGGCAATGGTTACATTAAGATGCCATTCTTTGCTAATTGTGGCAAAATGCCTAAATGCACCTCTGAATTGTGTTTAACACCAAATAAAATTAATAAATAATGGCTACAACATGAATTCTTTCTTCGCCTACGGCCGTAAAATGTCTAAATCCCCTCTGCATTTCATTTAACAGGAAATAAAATTATTAAACAATGGTTACACTTTGATGCCATTCTCTGCCTATGGCCGCAAAATGCCTGTATCCGCCTCAACATTATATTTAACGTCAAATAAAATTAATAATAAATGGCTACATTATCAAGTCATTCTTTGTCTATGGCGATAAAATTCCTAAATCCGCCCCAGCATTGTACTTAACACCAAATAAAATTAACTATCAATGTCAACATTATGAAGTCAATCTTTGCCAATGTCTGCAAACTGTCTAAATCTGCCTTTGCATTGTATTTAACATCAAATAAAAATACTAAACAATGGCTACATTATGATGGCATTCCTTGCCTATGGCAGCAAAATGCCTTAATCCGTCTCTGCATTGTATTAAACACAAATAAAATTCTTAAGTAATGGCTACATTATGATGTCACTCAGTCTATGCCCACAAAATTCCTAAATACACCCTTGCATTGTATCTCACATGAAATAAAACTATTAAAGAAAAAAATATGTGTTTAGGTGACTACAGTCGCATCTGTCCATTGAGCACAAGCTCCTCGGTCACCCACCAACCAGCATCAATGACTAATGTTCTGTTTTTCATAAGTACACCTCCCCTCCAACCTGCCGGAGATCGGCTGCAAGCAAAGAGGAAATGGCTTTTCTCTTACCCTGTCATTAGGTCTGGAGAAAGGGAAGACCAGTGGCTGTATTTGTAAAACCGCGCACCGCATTTAGCCAATCTGGGTTTCAATGGGACACGCTCGGCTCGATAGGCAGTGCCGGCATCAGTGATGTGAGTCCTAATGGGAATTGCTGCCTCTCCACCAGATTTATTTATGGCTTTCTTAAACGACAGAGAAAATCTCTGACGACCGAGAATTGAAATATTTGTTTTAGTACGAAGGGCAACATAAAGGAAATTGCATGCCTCCCTTTTCTTTTGTGATTTCCCCCCTCCCTCAGTAAAAAGATAAAAAAAATTAGAGATAAATATTATGTTTATGATATTCTTTGACTGATGTATTTATACATGGATTGTGGTTATAAAACATATCCAATACAAGAAAATTCTTAAGAAAAGAACATTAAGAAACAAACTGTAGCTGAGGAAAATTTATTTATTAAATTAAATTTAAGGACCTGTACAAATTTCGCTATTAAGTATTCCAGTAATATTTTTTTGTCAGTATTTGTGGATTTACCAAATTTGGCTAAAATATACTCGAGAGGCAAACAACAGGAACAATTTCTTTAAATTAAATATTAAGTAAAATTTTGGCGTTTTCCTACAATAACTTCTGTAAATATTAATAGCCAAAAATAATTTTAAAATTAAAATATATATATATCTTTAACAAATTGATTCTCGTGCCATTTTTGAATTCTGAATTTTTTTAAAATACATTCTTAATACAATGCGATAATAGTTGTAAATTGTTGCAAATGAACCGAAACTATTTCTAGTATTGCATTAAATGTTTATTCGGGTAATTTTCTTACATCGTTACAAGGTAAAGAAGAACGATTTCTTTATTATTCCCTGTCAACATAAGAAATCAAAAATTTGCGTTACTTTACTACGAAATGCAATTCGTAATCAAAAGATAGATCATTGGCATAGTTATAGTTTTTTGTTATATTTATGTTGCCATGGAACTTGAGTCCATTTTGAAGTTATGTGTGCACAATGCACGGAACAGGTGTAATGTTATTAAATGAACTCGGATTTAATGTCTGCTGCACTTTAATGTGTAAAATATTTTGTTGAGGCAATCATGGACATCAATTAAGCATTACAGATTTATTTAATATTTAGTAATCTTGGCTATCCAACTGGACCTCAGAAATGATTATTAAAAACACAAAGACTATCTGTGGTGTTTAAAGAATGGCTTATGATTTTTGTCTTAATACTATTTGTCATAATTACTAATTTCAATATAAAAAAAAAATCGATACACATGTTTTATAGAATTCATTCTAAGATTCGGAAGTCCTTCGGTTTTCGCATGCGTCAGGAGGCGTTTATTTTATCAAAAAGGAGATGGGGGAGAAGATGAAAAGAGGAGATGTATACATTTAAAAATAGGATGAAAGATTATTCATGGAATTAGGAGGTCTATTAACCGCTTATCTTTCTGTGTACCACCTCTTATCAAAGTGCATTCGTCGAAAAGTGCTAATTTCAAGATCCTGAAAATGCACAATACACATAATTGCATATATATAAAAAAAAGCATTATTATAAGACATGAATTACTCAAATATTGTTGATATATCCAGGCTGACTTTAAAAAACAATACAAAAAGAAAGAAAGAAACTGAATTATTTAATCTTATTTAAATTTCGTCTCAAAGCTACTTTTATTAATTTTCAAGTAGTAATTTCAACAGTAATTAATCATCGCTAATTCTAAATAAAAACTCCAGCAAATTACAGTTTTATTGTTTTCAAACTTCTTTTCATTAAATCTCTAAAAAAAAAAAAAAAAAAAAAAAGTAAGATTCCTAATCATACGCTGTCATAGGAGAAATAAAGCAGTCAAAATAAGCATAATTATAGATAAATGAAAAACTAAATAATAGTGACACGGTGTAATTATAGATCTTGCTAAATTATACTATATTTAAACACCGGTATAATTTTTTTCCTAATTATTTTACATTCTAATAAGAATCTGACAAGAAAAAGAATTATTTCTATATATCTTTACACTTCTAGAATTATATTAGGCGTTCATGCATTAATACGAGATATAACCAACTTTTAATACATCTGTCTGATAATACAACATCCTAGCAGTACACTGCAAAATTTCCAAATTCCTTCCAATAAAATTGATTTCTGATATCTCTACTTTCCCATATTGCATACGAGAAAGTATTGTGATTTTTAAGAAAATCTATGATTGTGTATATTATAGTGTAAATTATTGTGATAATTTATTATTGTGATAATTTAAGAAAATACCAAAGCGTCAGATCACCCGGATCCCTGAAACACATTTTTGGAAATATGTTTATCCAAATGTTATCCAAATATGTCTGTTAGCTTTATGTTATGTTTATCCAAATGTGTCTGTGAACACGATAACTCAAAAACACAGTGAGTTATACGGATGAAATTTGGTATTTTAGCTTTACACTAAATTTCCAGATATCTATGAAATTTTGAAGGAAATTCCAATTCAAGGAAGTTTGGCTACCTGTACGTGAGCAAAATAATTGTTAGTTGAAAGTTAGATCAATAAAATTTGCTAGAATCGTTTTAATATCATTATAATACCAAGTACATGCTCTCTAACGTTTTTTTCACTGTATTTTGAAGCACAAAACTCTCATATGCGAAACTTGAGAAATAAAAATATCATATTCACAGCCTTACAAGATACGTCATTTTATATGGGGAGCTGAGAGTTTGTGAAAAAGTTTAGAAGAAAAAACAACTTTCCTGGCATACAAGGGGAGGGCACGGGGTTCAAATCTGTGATCGGGATGAGATTTAGTATAATGATGGTATACATTTAGAATGTCCATTCATGAAAATATTAAAACGCAATGGGCAGTCAATTTCGAGAAAATGGTCCTCACACTTTTGGTAAAGCTTATATACTGATAACTTGACTCCCGTCCCGATGATCCCGATGGCATGGCTGTCTAAGTAACCGTCTCGTATACGGAAGGTCAGGGTTCAAACTGGGTTGGGTTTTTTTTTCTTTTTTAATAGTTTTTATTCAATTAAAAATTTACAAATACTCTTAATTAATATGCTTTTAATTTTTTTCATCCAAAATAGATATTTATTATCAAAATACCTAATAATAAAATTAAAATTTTAAAAGAAAAAATTATAAATACAGATGCATTTTTTTAAACAAAATAAAATTATTTAAATTTAATTAACTATTTACAGATAGTTTTAATTAATATGCTACTTATTTTCATGCAAGGATAATTTTTAAAATTATCTCGGTTAAAAATTTAAAAATATCTCTCTTTCATCAGAAAGTTGGGCAGCGTACTTATCATCTTATTAAAAATTGGTGATGACAATTGATGGGGCACAATTGATTGAATTTTTCACTATCTTCGAAAGAATTTATTTCTTGATCATGTTCGATTAAATAAGAATTTTGTATACGCTTAATACGCTTTGAACCATCTGCCTACGCATTCAATAAATTAACACCTGCTCTCTACTATTTCTTTTGATTACTGCAGTTGGGGATGTTTGCTTCCATATTTAACAAATATCAGCTGCTCCCTTCGATTTTTGATATAAATACAGCTTCGTTGAGTTAGAATTTATAATTTATTATTATTAAAATCCAAGAATTGAAAATTAATTGTTTGAAAATGATGTAGGCAAGTTAAATTATCTGTAGCCTTTAATGTTACGATTTTAATTCTTTATTCCTTTAAACATTGAATTATGATTTAAGTATTAAAAGAATAAATATTTATCCTTGCATAAAAATAAGTAGTTAATTAATAGTTAATTAAATTGTTAGTAATTAAATTGTTCTCTAAATAGTTAATTAAATTTAAATAATTTTATTTTGTTTAAAAATTGCATCTGTATTTATAATTTTTTTCTTTTAAAATTTTAATTTTATTATTACTAATTATTTTATTTTTATAATAAATATTTATTTTGGATGAAAAAAATTAAAATCATATTAATTAAGAACATTTGTAAGTTTTTAATTGAATAAAAGTTATTTAAAAAGAAAAAGACTCCTAGCCAGGTTCAAAACCGGACCGTCCGTTTACGAGACGGATACCTAGACAACCATGCTCTCGCTATCAGCGAGACGGAAGTCAAGTTATCAGTATATAAGCTTTACCAAAAGTTTGAGGACCATTTTCTCGAAACTGACTGGCCATTGCGTTTTAATATTTCCATGAATGAACGTTCTAAATGTATACCATCATTATACTAAATCTCATCCCGATCTCAGATTTCAACCCCGTGCCCTCCTCTTGTTAGTATAGTCTGATTTCTATATCACAAGCAAGAACTGCTTATTTATTATAAAAGATATTGATGGAATTATGCCTATAATTGAGTAAAGTCAAACCAGACTGTGCAAAATACTGCATTTAATTTTATCAATAACTTATATTTTATTTAATTCGGCACATTTTTTTTTTTTTTTCCCCTCCGATGAATTTTAGTTTTTCCCTTTCCTCTGTATTTTAGAAATTTTCTTTCCTTTTCTTTCACATGCACTTTTTGAGTTCCAAAATTACTCTTATATATCTTCTCAACTTAAAACAAAGAATGAAAGTCCACAGTAAATATTTTCTTGGCTTTGTGATTCATATTACATATTATTGTCATTTTATGTAGAGATTCTAATAAATCAAACGCATAATAAAACCATTCGTTTGTCTCTTTATTTACTATCTTTCTTTTGTTCAAAACACAATGCACTCAATAAATACGAAGTGGGCCTACACAAACTCTCAAGAGGTATTATTTTGTATTGCCAAATGCGGCAGCCAGTTCGAAATGCATTTTTATTTATTTAATAAAGCAAAAATTGAATTTTACTTCCAAATTCCAAATGCCAACGTTTTGTTAATCATCCTTTGCTATTGTTGTATCTTCGTAGAGTTAAATAATTTTGTTAGCAAATGTTTTCCCAAAAATAATATAAACATCCTATCTAAATTTAAAATTTGTTTAATTTTTTCTCTCCATAAAGCTGTTTTGTCTCTATAATAAGATTTGTTTTCAAGTCAGTATATTTTTTTAAATTAGAGCAATCTCTTTCTTTTATAAAATTTCGTGTTTTTATGGGGGTTATGTAGATGTATGTGTTCTTTTATTTTTTTTAAATAAAGTTATTATTAATGTCATTTTTGAATTGTAATTATTTAGGCTGAATTGACCTATCTAAGCTAAATCAGTTATCTAAGCTAAATTTTTAAGCTAAATCAAAAATGAAGCATTTTAAAATTTTCATAAAACAAAATCTTTAAAAGAATGCATGACAGAAATCACAGTTAATTAAAAATACATTGTATAAGTTAATGAATTTAATGCGTAACTAATCGATTTAATCATATGGTGGAAATATCAAAATAAATAAAACTTTTAATTGTTTTGAAAACTATATCACCTTAAAATACACATATGCGATTTATTTATTCATTAATTCTCGAATAAAATTAATTCAATTAAAGATTACATAAAAATAAATAAGTGTTAAAGTTAGTTATTAGCTTTGTGTTCTAACAGTAGATTTTTATTGCTTTTTGTTAAAAGTATCTTTACTTTAATATTTTTATTAAAAATATCATATTTTGGAAAATTGATAAATTTATAAATTTTGGAAAATTGAAATCAAATTTATGTTATAAAAAAGATAAAGATAAACTAATTTTAAAATCAAGTTAAATAATAATTTTATATGCCAGTTTAAATTCGAATTATTTTGAGCAATTTTAATGCTTTATTTTATTGATGATTTATTTCCATATTAGTTTTTAAAGTCGAGTTAAATATATTTCAGTATCATATATATGCACTTAATTTATTACTAAGGATTCACTACGACTTCTTTTTAATTTTTATTATAGATTTTCTTTAAAAAGGTATGAATTATGTATAGAATAATGTAAACTTTTTTAGCATTACGCATAACATAAGCAACAAACACATACTACCAAAAATCAGCCTTTATGCATTCCATATCTTAAAACATATTTGGATAACCTTTGGCTTTTTGATTTAATAAAGGAGAATATATCAATATATCTGGATTATTTTATTTTTATTTTTCCTTAGTTATATGTTATTAGAAATAATGAAAAAAGCCACATGTAAGTAATACAGCCAATTAAGGATGAATTAATTAATTTTCAACCTGACAAAAAAAACATTACCTTTGAGAAAATTAACTTGTTTAATGCCATTGCATATAAGTAATCCTAGTATAAACGTTTATTTTGTGAATGAAACGGAAAGGGTTCGTTTCATAAATGTTTTCCTTCAAATTAAAAGGGTTTTTCATAGGAAAAATGTGTCTGAGTCTGTGTTATCGAAAGCAAACATGAAACGTCAATCTTATTTCCAGCTGTACAACTTGTATTTATCCATTTACAGAAACGAATGGAACAGCACCAAACGATATGTTTTCTTCTTATCGTTTGGCTGACGTGCCAAAAATCTCAACTCGCTCTGCCAACAAAACAATAGGAAAAATGGATCGCATTAAAATGTTTAAGATAAAAATCAATTACAACTCTAGTGCATCTCAAAGTAAATTATCCCAATCATTAGTAATGATCGTGCACTTTTCGAGCGAATTACTGATTAGCGAGAACAAATTATACCCTCTGCTGCAGACGATCTTTTCTATCACGTGAAAATAAAAGATTAAATACACGGCAGTGGCAACAGTAGCAGTTTAAATTAAGCCAAAGGAAACCGAAATGACGTAGACCACTTCTCTTTTCAAGTTAGCGGAGGCATTGCGCTATGGTTTTACAAATAGGATCTGACGGAAATTTTGCGTGATTGTCTTTTGTTACAGGCAAAGCTGATTGGAGCTGAAGAGGGAGAGGAGGGGAGGGCAGATGTGGAGTCGGGAGGGGGAGGGGAGGGTGCTTCCGAATTGTAACAGACAATCAGCGCGCCAGTATTATGAATTACTAACCGCTAAAATGAGCGATTTCGTTCCGAATTGAGAGAATAAAAGATGGAGTGTAATTTTTGATTGTAGAAATGTCATTATTGAGAACGGATCAGCAAGAATATCATCTAATTATCCGAAAGCGCTTCCGAGCGCGGTCGAAATGGAATTGAGAACTCTTTTAGAGCATTATTGGAGAGTAGTTTCCATTCGAGACAGGCTTGGCAGATGGTATTTCTGGATTGCGTTTCTTTAGTGATTTTTAGATAGCAGGATTTTTTTTCTTTCAAATTTTAAGAACTTTTTAGTTTAAGACTGAAACATATACATGTTGGAAGGTATGGAATAGATATATTCTGTATGAGTTAAGCTGAGGAGTCGACTCTAACTATTTAAACAGTACTGAAATAAATAGAGTTAAAAATCTTTAAAAAAAACCAATAATCTTTGAACGAAATTTATTAGAAATAAAATAAAAATTGAGAAGTTTTAAAAAACAATAAGCTTTGAATGAAATTCATTGTAGCATATTTCATCACATAAAATGAAATGAAATCGAATTAGTATTAAATGTAATATATTTCGAACAAACTATTTATATATTTTTAAATTTTGATTCTGAAAGTATGCTGAGTTGTTTAGAATCGCTCAAACTTTGGAAAACCAGCCTCAATAGCTTTTTGTTATAGTTTTGTTTTACCAAACAGCCAAAACAAAACAAAATAATAAAGGGAAATATTTCACTGTGACTTGAAGTTTTAAAAACAAAGTTCTTACCTGTCTACTTCTGGTCTATGTTTTTTTTTTTTCCTTCATCTTAAGATAGCACCTGCAAAAGCAGATTTTTGAAAAGAATTCGAACAAACTAACTACTTATTTAGATTCGATTTTAAAGTATGTTGAGTTGTTTAACATAGCACAATTTTTGGAAAACTAGTCTTAATAGTTTTGTTATTAAAGTTCCGTTCTAAACAGCGAAAAAAAAGGCAAAATAATAAATAATGTTTTATTGTGACTTGGAGTTAATTTTTTTTTTTTTTTACTTATTCCTGTCTATTTCCGGTGCATGTGTTTTTCTTTTTCTTAGGATATTACATTACCGGCAAAAGCAGATTATTTTAAAAAAGGTTTCGTCACACTTTTTTTATGGAAAAATTATTAAGACGTTATTCAATGAAATGTCTTATCTTCGCTTAATACATTCACTCTTCGCAATTTTAAATGTAACTAAATATCCAAAATATCCAAAAGGAATATACTCCACTAGATCTTAGGGAGAGGGGGATTCTAAAACTCAGATAATGTGGAGAGTCACAGACATAAAACAGCAATAACTTTCATGATAAAATTCAAAAAGAATTTTGCTCTTTCCTGGTAAAATTCTGAATTGACAATCCAGCGACAGTACGTGGGAAATATAAATTAACCAAAAAACTTCGGTTAAAAATTAAAGTTGTAGTTTTTTAAAAAAATCAATCAATCACAACGTTAATAAATAGCTATCACATCTTATTGTAAATTTATTCGACAATCAAAAATTATATTTTTAAAAATTTTTTAAATGGATATACTTCCTTGAAATTATCTTTGCTGACATATTTCTTTCTGTTTATTGAGCTGAAATAGCTTTCTTCTTATTTATATTAATCACCGACTTATTTTTTCCGGTCGATTTCTTCTTTAATATCTTTCTTGTTCTATTATTCTCCCTCTTCTATATTCCGATAATCAATTTATATAACTTATATCTTATCTTACAAAGCTTATTATCAAATATATCAAAGATAAGTCAACCGATACTTGAAATATCGATACGTAAGCCATTAATCTTTTATTCGCGTTCATCCTTCAAAAAAGAAAATCTCTTTTTGTTTTCATCCTTGGATTTTCCCTATTTTCTCAGGCTCATTTTTAGGTGCGGCATCCGCATACTTTTGTCGTTAATCTTTGTTGAAAAGAGGTAGTGCATTCAATAAGGATTAAATCATGTGATCAAAGATATCGAATCCTATGAAGCGCGAACTGATCCGACAGTATCAGTGATAATCATTGTCATAATTCTGGTTGAACTTTTTCTTTTTCTTTCAGACGATTTTGGGCTTTAAAAAGATTTGACTTTGAATTAGAGACTTGGGAATATTCTATAAAAATGATGTAAATAAATTTTTCATAATATTTTAATGTTCATCAAAGAAAATGCTTTTAAAATAAAAAGAAAGCCTTTTACTTGATTTATATAGACTCAGATTAATTTATTGATCATGTGATATATGTTTGATTTGTATATAAACGATCTATTAGAAATTGAAATTGTCACGAATAATTTCTGAAAATGGATTGTTCAGGCTTTCTGTTTATTTTGAGAGAGGGCTAAAGTTGTTTTATGGCAGCATCTTGGTTTCAATATAGGTTCGATATCCGAATAAATCAAAAATTCATCTTTCAAATGGAACCTGAGTCACATTAAATCTAACATCATAGATCAGACGTTCTCCCGTGAGAAAATTTGTAATCGTTCTTTGATACCGATCTTTTCATCTGACCAAATTTAAAAATAACAAAGTTCTTCTCAAAAAGTCCTTGGAGTATTAGAAAATAATGAGCAAATTAACTGCTAAAGAATCTTTCTCGTTTTTGCATTTGTCATTTGTATATTGCAATGCCAAGAGATCATTCGGCAGTTATATCTGTCAGATATGGCTGAAATTCTCGAATTTATAGGTTGATAACAAACTTCATTTGATTTAGGCATCCAGTAGTTTAGGGCCTGATTTGCCTATGCGAAGGATCAAAATAAAAATAATCCGTCTCTGAACAGAACATATTTGCTTTACGTATAAATATATCCCATTTGTGAAAAAAGGCACCCATTTGTAGTGTTCATTTGATGCTGTTTATAAAATTTTATAGACTGTCCAACTTTTTAATGAATATCTTAATCTATTTACATTATTGCTAATTGTCAATATAACATAAATCAGTATACGGGCATTCATATTTGAATAATTTTGAATTTGAATATGATGTACTTAAATCAATCGATATATATACGGAAAAATATTTTTAAACACTAGTTATTGACATTTTATATAGTACTAATAGAATATTGATGAGTATAGAACAATTGCTTTTTAGTATTTTGACATAGTTTAAAGATTTGAACGTGATACTATTTCAGGCTGATATTTTGTATCAGATATGCAAAAACATCACATACTAAAAACTTATACAAAATAAGAGAATCAAATCTTAGGGATGTTTTTTCGACTCGATTGATAATGTCCCCGATTTTATTCGTTTAAGATTCCGTTTCGATCAGGTCATCAATCAATACGAACAATACATCAATTTGATCATTCTGATCAATATAGTAAGTACGAAGTAGCTACATCAATCTGATATAAAGTAATTGCTCGATATAACCTAGTTCGCCATCTGGGATTGACGATGTTGTTAGTCTGCATGAAGTTTTTCTAACTATATATAATTTATCTCCAGCCATTACTGCCCTTTAATACAAATAATGATACATATTTACTGAAGAATCACCACCTACTGTTACACTAACTATATGAATAAAATCTTTACTTTCCTCTTCTCGCCTACACGCCAGTTCCTGTTGAAACAAAGCCATCCGTGCATTGTCATCAATACTTCTTTTGAAGAAGTAAAATCACAATTGAAACCATATGCATATCAGTATCAGCTACCAATTCCGTGCAAGTATAGGGACTAATACCGATGGGAAAAGAATCAGTTACCAAATGTATCAGAAAATCGGTCTGTACCTCATACAGCAAAAATAGGTATCAATCCAACCTATCGAAGAGTCAATGAATATTACTGAATTTTAGCATGGATGAGTAATTTTTTTATTTTAATAGTAAAATGACAAGTAAAATATCAATTAATGTTTGATATTTTAACAGTAAAATATCAAGAGTTTAGAATTTACTTGCTTTCTAAACCTGTAAATTTGAAAGTTTTATTTAAATTGTTTTATTACGACATTTCCATGAAAAAATATTCAGAATGCAAATTACATTATAATTGTGCAAAAGAAAATTTTTTAGTATATTTAAAAGCATTTATATCAATAAAAATTATTATTAAAAGCTGGCAACTATTCATCATTTATTATATTAGATTATCTATCTTATGATTTTAATTTTCGTAACCATTCAACCAAAATGTTTAATATAAATTTCATATTTAAACTTTAAATTTAAAAAAAAATCTGATCTAATTTAGTACTTCTCGCATCAAGTTGTAATTTTTTAATCCTTCCAAAGTTACATAATTTATTTATAGAATGCTTTTAAATTTTAATCATCTAATTATTCAGATGTTTAATCTGGATGCCTAGACGAAAATTAAATCTCAAATTCGAATACTGAAAAAATCTCTTAGTGTATTGCATGCATAACTGAAAACGCGAGATACAGTAACAGAAAAAAAAAATGTTTTGAGGCTCCAGGAAAAGATTACAATGTATCTAGATCCATTCATATTTCATGCCTCGACAACATCGACAATTTAAACGGAATTTTATCCGATTGTCTATTTTTTATCTGAGGCGCTTTTATAAATGATGGGTCGGGTTTTGTGGTTATATATTATTTAAATAACCTAAGATGTTTGAAAGGGGATGCACTTTTTTTTTCCCTAAATTATATTTATGGAAATTATTATTTTTCGTTTTTATAATAAGGTATTTAATGAAAGTTTCGGACATGTCTATTAATTTATTTTTGAAAATTTCATTTATAGAACCAAATTTCCGAAAATTCACTTTATTGCATGTAAAATATAAAATTCTTTTTAAGCCCTTTCTATAAGGATGAATTCCTCGGAGATATGAAATACCATGACGGCACTATAATTTTTCACAATTGTAATTAGAATGAGATGTGATGCTGAACTGTGAAGCCGTGCGCGTGTATGTCTTGTCTTTGTACTTGTTTAGTGTGTGTGTATGTGATTATTAAAAGAAATGTTCCTAAAAACTTTCGTCCTGTTGCTTCCTGCATGGATCATAATAATCTACATTACACCATATATTTTAATATAATTTTATCTTATCATTAGTAAAACAAAAATTTTTGTTTATCAGTTGGCAATAAAAGAATCCCACGTTCAAGAGAAAAAAATTAAATTTTACATAATTTCTTTTTTTTAGCGTTGTGCCCATAATTTCATAGATATTCAATTTAGTTGAACAAAGAGAAAAAAATTGAATTCAGAACTATGAAAGTATGATGATTAGCGAATTGAAGAGATCAGGAAAAATCAATTATTTGACAAAAGCTATATTTGGTGTTACAATTTTATTGCGAAATGAATAATGTAAGAGATGTAAGCCTTTTTCTTTCACATTTTTATGAAAATTTAAGAAAAATGTATCGATTTTTTTTTTACAAAAAGAAGAATATGTATTTAAAATGTAAAAAAAAATTATTTATTGCAGTTAATTTATGAAATTTTTTTTATCTTACCTAACATATTTGTTAGCCGCTTTTCTGAAATCTAAAATAACTTGTGTTATTACAAATTCAAAAATCAAATATTTCTTTATATCTCTTACTAAAAATGCTCTTTTCATATTATAGTTTGAGAATAATAATAAAATTAATAAAAAATTCACCGATAGAAAATTATGCTATGCATTAAAATATATTATATTTAGTTACATATATTTTATTATTGCTAATATTGTTGAATTTTAATGAATTCGTTGATATTTTGTCCGCCCTTCACGGTTATTTTAAACTTCTTATCTGATAGACAGTGCTGACTGAGAATTTAAATGATGCCCGATATGAATAACAATACTGAATACAAACCATTTACCAACTATTTATTATGAATTGAATTTCAGTATAGGTCAGTCAAAGGTCATAGTTTCTTTATATCTAGAAGTTTCTTAAAATGTTCAGACCAAAAAAATGAACCTATAGAATCAAAGAACTTAGTTCTTGTTTATATTTAATGCCATATCCAATAGTAGAAAAAAAATGAGACCACCAAATGCAAATAATATTACAACTAGTAATACAAAGATTACCACAAAATTTAATACGTTTAGATGAATTGTTATTTTCAACCTTTTAAATGTATTCGCAGACTTTTTAAATTAATGTTGCAATCTCTACTCTGGTTTTGATTCATTTTAGACATATGGGTAGTATATTGGCAGACTTAGGTTTTTGGATAGGTTTAAAAACCTATCAGTCACTCACTTTAGTAAAGATTTTAATTTATAGAAAACCATTTTTATTGGATTTAAATAAAAATGAAATGACTAACAGCACCAATGTGTTTATACATAAAACTGAACTTCTTAAATTGCAATAACTTTTTGTTGAAAAATACCTAAAATACCAATATACCAAAATATCAAATATTAGGAAGTAATCAAGCTTGTATCATGAATTTCTGTGGTTATTCGAAATATGATACGATATCCAGGAATTGTTAGAGACCAGCAACTAATTAAATTGGAAATTAATAATAAGAATAAATTCTACCCAATAGTCATATATGTTTTAACGTCAATAGGATCGATTATTTTTCTATTTAATTTTATCCCGGCTTGATGTCATCATTATGGCTGGCCTGTATTTGTCTTAACCACTTAGTTTTAGGCGATCATAGTGCTAATTACTGAATTTCTTCTGAAAATGCGACAATTTCCAACAGAACTTGTCACTTAAATTTAAACTTTAAGCACACTTTCTGAACACCAAAATTCTAACGGTTTTTCTTTGTTGATTTTTTACTTATCATATAAATGGGACTAAAATTTAAATTCTGTGCCATCTGAACGAGATTGCTGAAAATATGCCATTTAACGATTTGTTGTCATCTGAATTTTTATAAATGCAATAAAATACAACACTTCATCCGCTGTTATGCCATCAAAAAATAACATAAAAGTTTAAAATAAAAAAATCATGGTAACTGTCATGAATTAACCAGGTTGAAATCAGGCACTATATTCTTCATCGCCGGTGGCTATGCCAAATGTAATGTTATTTGCACTAATTAATATTATGGCTAACTACATAATCAGAATTTGTAATATTATAAATCAATAATAATATAGTCAAAATCTGTTTAGAAATCGCATCATTTTAAAGTTAATATTTCAGAATAATTTTTCTCATAATTGATTCCATTTTTATGATGAATGTACAGATTTAACTGAAGGAGAATCGCATATTATTCATTTTCTTCTGAAGAAAATGACTATTTTAACACACTTTGTAGCACAGATTTGAGCATTGTATATTGTTATAAATATCATGAATTCTCACGAATCCAATGACCTTCTCAACATATGCCTTTCACGGTTTTTTTTTTTCTTTTTAATCCACCAGATTTTTCTGCCTACTAATTCAGATATTACAAAATTCAAACAAAACTGTCAAGTGCCTATTATTACCTGAATTTCAATAAATGCATCGCATCAGCTGTTTCCTCAAGAACGTATAAAAGAGACGGAAAATTGATTAGAGCATCTCTTATGAATTTATTGAGTTGAAATCGAACTCTATATGCGCTAATTCATGCGGATGTGCCAAATGTAAAATAATTGCCACCAGTTAATAATACCACGACTAACTAAATAATTAGAATTCGGAAATAATGATATATAACACCGCTTCAACCCCTGCAAATATAACCTACTAGTTATTTGAATAGTGTAATGAGTATAAAGTGGGAGAGACATCGGAAGACGTTCCGGTGTTACCCATTGCTGTGACTGTCGCCCGACGTCTGACATTTATTGACAAAAGTTTGGTAGAGGGGATTTTAACTTTAAATAAACAAAGCCAAAACCAATGAGGGGGCTGAGACTCAAATGAAAGATGGCAGTGGCTTTGCAAGCAAATTATCAAAGGGAAACTGTAAACCTATACTATTCCGTGTAAACAGACATACAGTCTATTCGTGATAACAAAATTTAGGAATTAATAATAATAAATGAAATTATTAACAAGATAAGGCTGCTAAAAATGAGTAAATTAATAATACAATCTGTCCAAAAACCGCAAAGTTTTATTCCAATATTTCATAATCTTTTCTAATAAATATTATTTGTGATAACTACAGAGATTAAGTGAAAGAAAAATCACATTAATAATTTTCATCCGAGGAAGGCGACAATCTCAGCAGTATTTGCAGCTCGTATATGACCATTATCCATTGTTATAAATACCATAAATTTTCTCACGCACCCAATGGCCTTCTCAACACATGTCTTTCACGGCCTTTCTTTCTTTCTCTCTCTCTCTCTTTTTTTTTTTTTTTTTTTTTATCCCGCCAGATCTTTCTGGCTACCAATTTAGATGCTGCGCCACCCAACCAAGAATGCCAAATGCATGCCACTTACTGACTCATTATCATTTGAATTTCACTAAATACATCATGGCCGAGCGTCGCATCGGCCTGTCATTTCATCGAGAATGCATACAAGAAACAGGCCCAAAGACCAATAAGGTTGAGAAACAAGAAGGACTTGACGAGGATGGCAGAAAGCACCACCGCTTCTTCATCATTAAGCCCCCCCCCTTCCTTCCCCTAATCAATCAGATTTTACCTTTCACGAACGTGACCGGAAACCAAATGGCATTAATAGCTATCCTCTAAGAAGGAGTTTATTATATTATTACGCTTAATAACAGGTACACAAATAATAATAACAGTCCAGCTCCTCCGGTAGGCTCCACTCTAAAATATTCTAAAGGATTCTCAAGTGCGAAAAAAAATTAGAAAGTTCTTTAGATAGCCGACAAGAATTTTAAGTGAATTCGAAGAAGGATCGCTTTTAAAAAAGGACGGCGCTAACTTTTTTTCGTTTGATGTATACATACATATAAATGCACCGAAATGAAATTCATAAATTCGTTTTCATCTACAACGGAAGGGCGGTTAGAATCACCAAGGCTGCAGCGAATCCAAAGAAGAATCCGATCTCGGAGATATAAATGAGTAGCTTAAGGGTTCCCAAAAGTCTTTTGTGAGTGGTCACTTGAAACTTTCGTTAAGATTCAGAATTTTAAAGAAGGTTTCGAATGATGGTATCTCAGATCACTGTTCTGTCGGTTGAGACACTCATTTCTATAAATGGGAACTTCGATAGCATTTCTTCAGGAACTGCGTAGTTAGACTGATATATTAAGGCATAATTTCAAATTTATAAATATATATGAGTGAAAAAAATTGTTAACGAGGATTAGAAAGTTTATTGCATCTTCATTATTTTGTCTTTAGAAATTTTAGTAAAAAAAAAATGTTTACTTTTACTTTCTCGTATAGGAAGCATATAAAAAAAGTATTATAATCGTTAAATAATTAGATCTCGAGATTTCGACACATTTGCACTTTTCAAAGCCCTAGATCCCGAAAAACATGTTTTTATAATTATTTATATCTGCATGTAAATACGATGTCTCAAAAACTCATTAAGCTGAAACGATGAAATCTGATATGTTGCTCAAGCATCAAATATGCCAATATTCAAAATAAAATTTTATAAGTGAACGCAATAAACACAAAAACATAAAGAAAGTACAGATCGACAAACAGTCACCTCCCTTGTCAGATTTGACCCTCTATGTTAATTTTTAGCTATTAAATTTATGTATCAAATTTTATTCATCTAGCTCTCGGATAACTCGGATAACGTATATTCGGATAACTAGACAGACAGAATTCCTCCAAATGGATTTCCTTCGAAATTTGATAGAAACCTACCAATCTAGTGTAAATTCCATAAACCAAATTTCATCTGTCTAGCTCAAAGTGTTTTTAAGTTATCACGCTTTCTGATAAACAAACGCAATTCGAAAAATATAGTTTTCAGACTCAACGATCTGAAATTAGGAGACAGTGAAAATTTTCAGTTCGTATCTTTTCATGATTATAATACTTTCTCGTTGTATACTTCCTAAAGGTTAAAAAAAAATTATTCAGCTTTGTAATTTTTAAAAAGTATTTTGAGTATATATATATATATATATATATATATATATATACTTATACTAATACTTATGCTTATATATATATATACTTATACTTATATAAAACAATTTTAATTTTTTTCCAAGTTTGATGGTTAAACTGTATATTTAACTTTAAAATTATAACGAAAGTTGAGCTCTGCTCTGAAACATACAGTTTCCAACTGATATGTAAATATTTTCATGTATAATTTGAAAGATGACTTTATTTTGTTTAGAAAATCATGAAATTTTGAAATTGGAGACTGTCCAAATAGTGTATATGCATCACATTCATTACATGAAATTGAGAATTATAATAGCTGATTCTAAATAAGGAGCAGAACATTTGATAATTATATATTCATCAAAAATGCTAATTTTGTGCCATGCACATTTCATAGATTTATTCAAATTCATTCATTAATATTTCAAATTCATGCTCACATGGATAAATACAAAACAACCTTCACCGATAAAAAACAATTAATTTCAAATTAAAAAAGTAAAGATCTAAAATTTTTACTGCGTAATATTTGAACGATTTTTGATTTTGTAACTTCACAAAAACTCATAGCGATCATAAATATATTTCGTTATTTAAATACTAATTTGAAATCCAAATTTGCTGATAAAGAAATTCTTGATACGAAGATAAAAGCAAAATATTAAATGTAACATTATTGATACGAAGATAAAAGTACTACAACAGGAAGACCGAAAACTTATCCACAATTTATTAGATTTAGTATTTATACAATTAAGGAATATTCTAGAATTATTATATAGAATTTTAAAGAAAGATTTAAAAGTGCCTAGAGTTTAAATAAGCAATAAATGTTTTTTTAATTAAAATAGAAATTCTCAGATAAGACGACGAAGGTTCGAATTCGAATTATTGATACGCAACTCATTGTTCTACTTGCTGACCCATGGGGTTTGTTGTTAAAGTCTTGCTATGCAAAATCAATGAGCTTATTTCCCATTTTATCCCCTATTTGTCAGAAGGCTATCTAATTCTGTATAGGTTGCTTTGTAACATGCATTCCTTCTTTGCAGTAAAACAGAATGCTTCCCATCATTCGCTGCACAGACAAATAAAAAATTATGTGCGACTTATTAAAAAATTCAAATATTTAATATAGAAAATGCAATTGAACTACGCAATAGAAGTAATTATATATATGTTAATTAATGATTTTGAAGAAGGATGAAACATAATTCATGAAATTCATTAATAATGAATTAAACCAATGAAATTATACGAATAAGGAAACATAAGAATTTAATAGCAGTTTTTAAACAAAAATATATTCATCAATATAGTTTTATAACAATCAATTCAGTTAAGTTAATGGTGAAAGATCATACAGCTTTTTCTCCAGTATCGTTTCTGAAATATTCCTAGATACGGACATCATTAACATCATATAATGAAAGTTACATCGTGAGATGATTTCTTTTTCTTTGCGTGATTCGGTTATGTATGATACTTAATATCATACTTTTCATCATTCTAGAATTATATGAAATAACTTTTAAAATGAGTAAAATATTTTGCGTATCAGATTTAGCCACCGTATTACTGGCGTTTTATAGAATGATTGAAATTAGATTGCAATAAGACCATGAAAAAGGAAGTTGGAAGTAAATAAAGGAACCCTCAGCCTTTTTCGTTGAGTTTAAGATGAAGATTCAGAAAAAGTTTAAGATTCGTGAAATATAAAGAAGATTGGCGAAGAAGAGAATTCAGGAACAAAGCATGTTATTCTTTCAGGTCGAAACGTTTATTTGAATTTGTTATCATTTTTAATTATAAAACAAAATGTTGACAATTAATATATAATAATGCGTTCGCTACTTTAACGATATTAAAATATTTTTATTCAAATTTTTTTGTCTGATTTTGTTGATATGTTATTTGTGAGTGTTGTATGAAGATGTCGAAGTACAGAATTTTTGAAATCTAATCAGCTTAGGGGGAAAATCTTTTTTTTTAAAGATCAAGATTGAGATATTTATATCTTAATTTGACATCCATCAGATTTTATCTTATTAAGTCAAAACCCAAGTTTTTACTGCAATTATGGGATTAAATCTATAAGCTGCATTAAAAAACTAAAGCTATGGCTTTTACATCAGTTTGAAATACAATGTTTAACCCTAGGAGCCCTGTCTTGCCCCAAATCGTCTTTTTCGACAAAGTCCTGCCTAAGGCTTTTTCGAGTGTATAGCTGAAATATAGAATGTAAAGTGATTCGCTACAAGTCGCTCATATAGAAGGGATGATTCCATTCTGTTTTCGTGCAAGAAAAATTACCCTGGGTTTTTATAGCACTGGGATTCTCACACTAATCAGGGTCATAGAGTTAACTGAAAATGCAATACATGCCATTGGATGCCTGTGTTATGAAAGTAATTTGTTGTAAAGGCAGAAAGCAATACAAAATTAAATTGGGTAAAAGTGGTAAGCTATTGAGAAGACATTTACTTGAAAGATGATATTATTTCAAACCATTCATTTCTTGAATTAATTTCAAATTAATATATGAAGATTTTGTCTTAATTTCTAGGTTTAAACTCAATTTTCGGTCCAACAGTAATAATAAAAGTCAAAAGGTGAATGACAAAATATGAACAACGGGTTTAAATTTAAAGAAAAAATCCTTTGAATTAAAAATCGAGAAAAAGTTAACAGGAGTTTTTTTACCAAACAACAATGTCTAGGTAACCATTGCCAATATTGCAATATGATATTGTATGGGCAGGAGTTTACCCAAAGTTTTCACCTTAATAATCAATTTTTAAAAACTAAATTCGGTAAATCGATTAGTTTTGTCATGGCAGCTAAAAGCACTGAAATACAGGAGAGACGAAACCACATCTGATTTGCAATCGAAATGCAATTGAATAACACCTGTTCGATTATAAGCATCTCTTAGACATTGAATTGAAGCAAAACACTTTTGAACTTCTCCATGCTTTACTCTTTGCGGCCTTCGCGTAGACGTTGAATTGAATCAAAAGAATTCACCCCGAGTTAAGAAAGAGGGAGGTTTGCGAACTCTCTCGTGCGCGTCGTCCTGTTGTTTGGTGCCGGCTGCTATGGAAACCACACTGGTGGAACCAGTGAATAGGTCACGTGAGCTGCACGCACGTATGACCATCCCTTTGAAAAAATGGGGACCGGTTGGAAATTGAAGATTGGAAAACCTTTCGTAAAAAAATTCCATAATTGATTGATACTTTAATTAGATTCTACATTTCTATCCATTAGCTTAATTTAAAATTCTAGAAATGAAGTTACAGGTGGTTTTAATTTTAATAGATGATATCAATTCTAAATGTGAAATGTTTTAAACTTTTTTAAAGAAAT
>JAPMOR010119713.1:551619-565826 GCA_026543865.1 Argiope aurantia
AGAGAGAGAGAGAGAGAGAGAGAGTGGATATAATATTTTAATTGAACTATAATTAGCTATAATAATTAAAGCTAATATGATTTCATACATATAAAAATAAATATTCCTAAATATTAATATGCCTAATTACTAATAAAAAATGGCTTCAAAAATGTCAAAAATTCTTGAATGAAACTATTTTAAAGAACAATACTTCATTTCGTGATTTAATGGTCAAAATCTATCTTTCCTAAATACTGCATAAATAAAACAGTTGTAACTGCAAACATTATCTCTTTCGTAAAGAAAGAAATCCAATTTTAGTTTTCAAAGACAACTTAGTGAACAAGAATGTATACTCTTTAGTTAGCCACAACGAATGTCCGTTTATTATAAAATATCATTCCAAAATGAAAATAGTAAGAGAAAACAATAAATGGGTTCGGAAATAATGGTTCAAAATAGAATAAATAATGTAATAGATATATTATAAATAGAAATTATTACATATGTTAATAAAACTGAATTATTATATACATTACATGTACTTAAAATGTATTTTTATATACATTAACGAAATTCTCTAATCTCAAGTTATTTCTGACAGAGAAAAGGCGACGGCGAGCTATTAATATGCATTAGAACCATTTTCCGCGTCCTCGAAAGAATACATACTATTATAGAAACGAAATGAACTAAAGAAATTTGTGTTACTAAACAAAACCAAGTTTCAGTAACATTATCATTTTTGTGAATTTCAAAGAAATGTTTGCATCAAGGTAACCCAATTAATTGTATTTGCTTATTTAAATTGAAGAATTACACAATCAAGCTCAAGCATTACATATTTAAATGATCATGTATTAATAAACGTATTAAAGGGTGACGTTTATTGTCTAAATTTAGATTCTCTAAAAAGAATAAAAAGCGATACACAAATGGAACGCTACAATTTTTATTTATGATGGCAATTACTGATAACATTTATTTCCCACTTCTAGCATAGAAATTAATCTTTTCTATTTTTATAAGGACATCATAATACTTTCCAGTCGTCCTTTTTTTGTTAACAGTTTTGAATGCTAGTTGCTTAAAAGAACATAAAGTTAAAATTACCTTAATGAAGATAAATTACAGTTAGAATAATAAAAACAAAAACAGGGGAGAAAAGTTCAATATGGATTAATAGCCGAAAGCATCCCTACCTTTATTGGATATCTCCTTAAAGTTGGACCGCCTTTTTATTTACCTTTGAGAATTCCTGAAAAGTATTTAAAAAGAAGCCAATGTCGAAAAATCAAAATAATTAAATAAGGCGTGGCTCTATAAGATTAAATGATTATTTCTCCCTCTCCTCCCCAACAGTTTTCTTTTACTATTTAGAAAACAAAAAAGTAGTATGAAATTTAATAAACTGCAAGTACAATAAAAAAGCTTACGAAAATAAAACTCGGAGAGAGGCGGGGAAAACTCTTTTCACACCAATCACTGTTTTGCTTAACTTTTGCTATAATCTCTTGAACTTCCCATACAAACTATTAAAACAGGAATTTTTTCTCCTGCTAAGTAATCAGATTTTCATGTGAATATCCTAACTGTAAATATTTCACTTGAATTTGAGAAAAAGTACCAGTAGCACTGGCATTCAAAGAAACAATTGTTATTTTGAAAATTTAATGTTTTAATGCCATCAAAGCAATATAAAAGTTAATTGGCAAATTTATAAAACTAATCCCGCCCCTAACTGTTCTCACTGACTATTGGCTCTTCTAGTTATCAAGCTATAAAGCATTTATTTAAAATTCCATTTTATAATTTGAACAGGTTGAAAAAAGGGAGTTTAATGATTTAATGAAATCAGTCTTCTAAAAATTGCTGTGCGTTCAAAAAACAAATAAAAGTGAACATAAAATGGAAGCTAAAATCTTCCTTCGAAGTTAATATTAAAAGAAAAAAGATCTTCTTTTTAACATTGTTAAAAGCACGCGATTGAATATTTGGATGCAGAAATGAAGTAAGTTAGAATAATTTCATCATTAAACATTGCGACAGATTATGTATCTCACCAAATTTAAATTTTTTAAAAAAAATTGCAGAAAATATGAAAGAAATGAAGTCTGTATCAGTAAAAAGATCTTTGAAGATAGTATAAAAATAATTTTTGTGAAATATCTTTGGAAGCTGCAGCTGGAAAAAAAAAAAAAAGAAAAAGAAAAAAAAAACCTTATTTAAAAAAACAACATTCTTCGTTCCTTTGAGAAGAATTTTTCTTCCATGATCTAAATGTAATATATTCTGAAAAAATTCTGTTGAGAATTTTAATTTTTTTATTTTATTTGCAGAGTAAATAATCATCAAATAATGAATAGATTATTGATTCCTGGTTATACGTAAAATGATCAGTTACTTGTCATATCATCAGAATTTGCAATCTACCTTATTTCCAAATCTAGAAATATGATAAAGATGATATAAATATTATTTACTCATTTCCAGATTTTGAATGCATAATCTGAAATATATTCTATTCCGGAACTTCAGTTCTGAATAGAATATTTACACTGTGAGTAATTCCGAAATTATGAATAAATTAAGTGTCCCTGTTTATACATAAAATGGCCAGTTATTTATCATATTCTATATCTGAATACAGCAATCTAATTTATTTCCAAATCTAGAAACACAGTGAATGTAGTACAAATATATTTACTATTTTCCATTTTCCGAATGTATGATGTGAAAACAGTCTATTGAGAATTTCAATTCTGAATAGAATATTTGCAAAGTGGGTGATTCTGAAATTATGAATAAATTAATTGTTCAAATTTACACGTAAAATGATCAGTTCCTTGTCATACTGATTCTCAGAATACAGTCATCTATTTCCAAATCTAGAAACATAGCATATGTGGAGTAAATATACTTAAAATAAGGAGATTTAGATACTGCAACGGCAGCAAGAAGAATTGTGAACATTCATCTGGTTTGGTTATTTCTTTTCAGAAGTACAAAGAAGCGCATTGAAATAAAAGAGAAGAAAATAAAATTGCCTAATGAATTTATGAAGAACGTTTAACATGGATTCATGAAGTCTAGAATAATTTTTGTTTCTATTTCAGAGTAACTTATTAAGAAGATACTTTTCTAGAAGTTATAAGTAACTGGCAATAGTATTTCTTTAAACACACACACAAACGTAATGCGATGTAATAGGTGAAAAAAAAAAAAAACTCATATGAAACAGATATTATCATATACCGTGAATGTTGGATCAGCTAGAGATAATTCCAATTCACCACCACCATATTTTTATAGAAGAGAAATTTTACCATTTATTATCCAGTTTATAAAGCTTACTTTTAGAAACACTATTGCAGAATTGATCCGATTGATTATCAACATACAGCTGTTAAGCATGATTCATTAAATACTGAAAACTAAATCATTTTATAAATGCAATCATTCTTGCTTCCATGAAAATAATATAGTTATTCTTAATTTCTAAAAATATAAGAATGCTAGTATACAATACAAAGGATATATAAAAACTTGAAACTAACATTTAATCTGAAACATTAAAATTTAGTCTTAGTACAAAAATCTCTTCGTGTAACATATTTAGAGCGTGCAAATTTAAGGAAATAGTTATATGACCTAATCCAAAAGATTGTACCTCAAATTTCATACAGTGCTAAATTTGTATTTAAACGAAATGATTATCTGTCTATATATATATATATATATATATATATAGCTGGATTTTTTATAATAATAAATTTTAGTTTAATATGCGATTCCCGTTTCAACAAATGAAATTTCAAACACATGAATGCAACATCAAAAATAACCGGTTGACTAGAGCTTTCCGAACTAACAGCTATGCTGGAAACGCGCCGTTTCATACGAAACACTAAATCAATTTTTCCAGGCATGTAGCGCCATCTATTGATGAATCATAAAACAATATACTCGAATGCAAACAATTTATCTAAAAATGTTCGTGAATGAAATAAAGATAAGATTTATTTTTAAAAGGGAGGAGAATCAGATTTCGAAGCCATTCTCCACTTATTTAAGTATTAGCGAAAAAATTTTCTTACGTGCATTCATCACTAAATTAAATAAAATAGAAAATTTTAAAAAATGAACAGTAAATAATTTTTTTTAAAAATGAATCTATAATTTTGTAAAACATTGAAATTTTGTATGAATATGTATCTTGAATGTTAATTAAAAAGTTTTTAAGAATAAACAAATACGAATACATTTCTTCCCAAAAAATATTCTAAATGCTATAACTTACAATTCAAAATGCTGTATAGAATGTTAAAAAAATTAAATGTGAAGAAATGTTTTATAAAATAACTAAAATAATTATTTTTAAAAACGAAAATGTAGCAAAAAATAAGTGAGGCATTTTTAAACTAAATTTCATATTCGTAAAGACATAAATTTTGATATAAGAAATATGACTTGATTAGAATTAAAATGTATTTTATAATTTTAAAATATGAAATCAGTCTTATAATTCATGCTTAAAAAAAAAGTTTGATCATGAGTAAAAAAAAAAAAAAAGAAAAAAGAAAAGGGCTATGTACTTGAATGTGACACGGTATAAACACGGAATGATGACTTAATTACAAAAAAGAAGTAGAACAATGAAAGAAAGTAATAGAATGAATTTCACTTAGCAAAATTTTTTTTAAATAAATAAAAAAAAAATGATTAATCGAATTTTGTCATAGAAGTGCATCAAAAACAAAGGAACCCTTTCAAAGCTTTTGATAAACCGCGCTAATATGGAACAATGAAATTGATAATAATATTTATTTAAATATGTCATCCAGATAAGTTGTGAACGAAAAAGCAATCGTTCTGACATAGTGTTTTTACAGCGATATCTGATTCAACAAGCCGCCTTATCTGGTAAACAACGCAAAATAACGGGTTTCGAGTATTACGAAAAACCGTCACGCCACCTACACGTCACGCAAGCTGTGCGAGTAGCAGGCCACGCCTACCGGCAACATTCATGACAGGAGGCGTGGCTAAATGGGCGCGGTTTTAATCTTTGATTACTCTTGCGCGGTTTTCTAATAGGTCAGATGAAATAAACGCGTGCTTACTAATAGAGTGCAGTTCTAAAGGAATTTCTTGTATTTAAAAGGCACTGTAATGGAAATCCTGGAAGAAAAAAAAAGGTCATGGTTTATTTATACTTTTTTTATGTGAATGCTTCAACGGTATTGATTAATTTACTTTTCTTTTTTAAACTGTGTCATTTCTTATTTTTATGCAATAATTAAGTAATTTTACATAAATAAAAACAAGCACATTTTTTCAATAATTAATTTCAACTTTAATTATTTAGTAAAATTATTTTAAAATATTCAATTAATATTGCTTAAATTTGTATCTAATTATTTGATTAAAGCATTTTATCAAAAAGCTTTCTAATTTTAGAGATAAATTTAATGGTTAAATCATCCAACTAATCAATTATTAAATTATCTAAAACTAATTGGAATAACACAGAAATGCAAATATTGTAAAAATAGTGTACTTCAATCTTATATATTTTTGCAAAAATGTACCTCAAACTCGTATATTTTTTCAATATTTGCATTTTTATTATCTTTATCAGTGGCAGATTTCCAACCAGGTAAACTAAGCAACTATCTCATCGAGAAAGGACCGTAAGCAGGTCCATTAAAAAATTATTTTATTAGTTACAAAATAAATATTTTTGTTAAATATGCAAATACTAGATTAAAAAATGACAAAATATTAGAAAATATCAATAATTTTTATCAGATATAATTGCTCACATTATTGCATTTCATTATGTTCACATAGTTATTAGAATATCAATAAAACCGATAGTATTCTTCAGTAATATTGTGCCCAAATGTAGACTGGAATCATGATAGATAAATAAAAACAAATGCATTACAGAATTAATGAAATAAAAAATATTACCCTAAAATAAATCATTAAAATGCTGAAAATGAACTAAAACGTGAAACTAACCATTCACCTATTAAAAAAGGGACATCAGAATATGCACTGCCGAAGATTCCAAAGTACTTAAATGCGCCACTCATCACAATAATCATATGAATAATAACCTGTCCTGTAATGAATAAATGGATCGCAAAATAGTCTATATTTGAAGCTAATATTAAAAAATATTATTTGACCGTTATACAAAATTTTACATAAATATGTATAAAACAATAAGTTTAGAGTTAAATATAACTACATATAAAGAATATAGAATTTTTTTAAATTAATTTAACTTTAATTATTGTGTGAAAATTATTTCATTTAAAATACTTTAATTGGATTTGTTTGAATTTGTTTCGAATAACTTGATTAAAACTTCTTTATTAAGAAGCTTTCTGGCATTAGAGAATAAATCAACTATTATATTATCCAAAATTATTTGGAGAGATGCAAGTATTGCAAAAATGTATCTTGATCTGTAGTATAGTGGTAACTCTATGAAAAATAACCAATTCTATAATGCTTAGTGAAAAAAACTAATCGCATAATAATTTATAATTGATGCTAAAAACATTTTAAAATGTTTATTATTTTAGTTGTTAGAAAAACTTTAAGTGAAATTTTTATTAATTTCTAGTTAATAGCCTCGATTAACCCATTCACTGCCAGAGAAATTTACAGGTGCTTAATTTTACAGCAGTTTCCTGCGAGATATTTTATAAATGGCAGTGAATAGGTAAAATTAGGAAGAGCTTATGATTTGAATAACCGATATATACATAAATAATGCACTGATTAATTTCAAATTTCTTTTTTTCAAATCATCATACTTTAAATGAACAATAACCATTTCCTTATCATTTCTTTGAAAGAAATGAGGAAATGAAAACTTAAACTTGTGATGAATAACACAATATAAGAATTTTTGAATGTTTTATGATAAGTGCGAACCAGCTCTTGAATTAGTAGGAACTATTTTTTTCAAAATAATTAAATATAATCTTTTTTATTTTCTTATTTCCGACCTGTTTCAGCATGAATGAGATCGTAGTTCTGCTCCTATTCTTTATACTCCTATTCCTTCTGGGATTCTAAATTGTTCAAAATAGAAAATATAAATAGTTTGGTTTGTAACAAATTAGACATATTTGAACGATTTTATCAAATATTCTAAATCAGGTTGATTTTCTTATGCTTTTGCTTAGCCATTTAAAAGAACCTGATTGAATCATAGTTTGTTGGTATCTTCTAGATTTCAAAATTTCTAAACGTAGGCTATAATCCATAATTTGAGAAGTTCTGCTATAATAAATTTAAAAAAAACGTTTTTTAATGAATATACCAGGGAGAATTAAACCCTAGTTCCAGATATTTTAGAATAAACTTTACAATCTCAGGGTTAAAAGATTATCATCTAATTCGTTATTGTTATACCAGTCTTAATTAAAAACTTAAAATGTATAGTTTTACATATTTTTTTAGAAGTATACTTTTCACTTGTATACTTTGAAAAATTTACAACTATACCTTATATATAGTGCGAAAAATAATTTTTTCAGCTCCCATTTGATGCTATATTTCTGCATTATGTGTAAAGACCCTTCGTTTTATGTGCATCTGAAATATTGCGAAAGAAGAGAAATTATCATAAATAAAAAAGATAAGGATCAAACGATTATGATATTATTTTAATTGTTCCTCAGGGTTAAAGCGAAAAATGTTAATCAAAAGAGAAATTTTTTTTTTCTTTTCCGCCGTTAGCGATACTGAAAAACAAAATAAGATTAGGGCTACAGTTGTTCAAAGCAGCCTTAAAGTTACACTTTTGCAAAATTAGAATACTCAAAAAATGTGCAGTTACAATCTAGATATCGTCTGCAATTTTCATTTTGATTTTGTTAGTTTAGACGTTTTCACGCATTTTTGAAATCAGGAAATGTAATGTATTAATTGAATTTAATAAGGTTTTTAACACTTTTCGATGTAATATACTAATTGAATTTAATAGGATTTTTAATACATTTTAATGAACATTCTTAAAATATTTGTGGTTCTTAAAGAATCATAAGATATTTTATAACCTTAGCTATTGTTAAATAAGAACACTGGTATATTCTCTGAATATGTGTTAGTGCATCAAAATTCGATTTTTTTTTGTTTGTTTGTTTAAATCCTTATTCTTCGCAATCTAGTATTTTTAAAAAAGGGTTTCAATTTTTTTTAACCGTTTAAATATTCAACATTTCGGAAAATTGAAAGAAAAAAAAAGAATTAACTAAATAAATGGGTTCATTTTATAAAGATCGTCAATCTGTATACTTTTATCTTTATTATTTATTATTATTACTAGCCGCCTTTGGCGACCAGCCGGTTCGCCAGTATTACCGCTCGCTACAATTTTCAATTAAATATTTTAAGTAACTGGTCTCTTAAAGGATTCTCAAACAAAACATTTTTAATCTTCAAATTTTGATAGTCATACCAAACTTATATTGTTTAGATCGTTTCGTTCTATTTACTATATATATTTTGCTAATTTGTTGCCATTTCCGGTAAAACTTCAACTTTAATTAAAAATGTAAATGACGAAATTGCAATTAATATAAAGATATTTTTTAATAAAACCAAGCGTTTTATTTTATTAATCATCTTTATTGTTATTTATTAATTATTATTATTATTGAATATGAGTATTGCAAACAGAATCGCTCGGTATTTAAGTCTTATGTTAACTACAAAATATTTTTCATAGTTTATGTAATATCTCAAACAATAATTGAACAAAAATTTCTGAGATTCAGTATAAAATTCAGTTTTTAGTTTTGCTTTCAAAAGGATTGAAATGAAATCAATAATAATATTTTGTTCCTGCTTATAAATATATTTCAAAAATTATGAAGTCTAAATTTAATGCAGTAAGGTATCATATTCTGATAAATATTCTGGACACACCAAATTTTAAATAAATGAATGAATGTTTCTATTTTCTACGATCAACTAAGACTTATTTATAAAGTTTTAAATGTTAAAAATTTAGAAAAACTCACCATTTTCATAATCTTAGGCCAATTAATCTTGAGAAACCTGCGCGCTTATTGGCGTATTTTCTTTGAAACGATCGATGAAAAATCTAAAATTATCCTTTTTTTATTGAATAGTGATATTCAAATCTTCATAAATCAGTCAGTTTAAGTGATTTGAAATTAACTCTTAAAAGTCAGTGATTTAGTTGATTGGAAATTAACTCTATGACCACCATAAAATCTGTGCTTTCTCTTGTGGTGTATGCATTCTCCTTAATATCCGATCGAATAAAACATCACATACAAAAGTACTACATAGAAGAAACACATCAAAAGTAAACATAACATTTCAATAGTTGCCAAAAACAAAAGAGAGAAAAATGCAATTAATAAGCAGACGATATTTAGAAAAGTACAGATATTTAGACTGGAAAATGAAATTATCTGAAATTAAAAACACGCGCAGACGATATTTACAAAAGTAAAAATATTCAAACCTGAAAAGGAAAATATATGAGTTATTCCATGAATAAATGCCATAAGTTTGTTTACATCTTCATTATTTTATGAGTCATTAAATATCGGAATGGAGCGGGGACTGAATAAACACCCTGTATAGAGAGTGTAAAAGATCATAAAATAATTTTTCTTGAATTTATTTTTTAGAAAAAATAATATTTCATATTTGTTTCATTTCTTACAGACACTTGCTGAAAATTATAATTTTGCAGATTTCATTTCCAAAAAGATTTAATTTATTTTCAGTTAGAGCTTTAATCAATGTGATGGCAATACTTTGAAAAAAGCTATTTTTTTCTCATGAATGCGAAACGTGCTTAATCCTCATTTTTATTTTTGACGAAAAAAAATTATTGAAAAACATAGTTAAAATATTTATTTAAAAATTCATTAAAAATAGAAATTTAATTTTAAGATTAAAACAGTAGTATCCTTTAAAAGGTAAATTTTTTATCTTTAACTTCATGTAAAAAAAATTTTTGTGCGGTAATATTTTCGGCAGTTATAGCAGAAACATGTCAAAATTTCGCTTAATTTTTAAATAAATAAAATTCTAGTTAAAAATTTGAAAAAATAACCCCCAGGTGCACATTCCCGTCCTCCAAGGTATACACGTGCCAAATTTGGTAGCTGTAGGTTGAATGGTCTGGTTTGTAGAGCGCCAACACACACACACACACACACACACACACACATTGAGCTTTATTATAAGTATAGATTATTATTTTATTTTTTCATCCACGAAGTAGGCAAAGAGTAAATATTGCAATCGTCAAAAACTTAAATTTGGACTCGAAAATTTGATGAATCTCCACGTTTCAGATGTCTTTGAGTCTGAAAGCCACATTTTTGGCATTGTGTCTGCCTGTTTTTAAACACAATAACTTAAAAACTCTTTGAGATAGACGGATGAAATTTGGTATATGGAATTTACATCGAATTTGTAACCTCAAGCAATTTTCAAACGAAATCCATTCTGAGGAATATTGTCCGTATATAAATTAACACTAAAACTACGAAATAAAGAGAGCTAGATTGATAACATTTGCTAAACAGATTTAATATCTGAAATTTAGATACCTACTAAATTTAAAATCAAATTCGTCAGGGTTCAGAAAAAAATCTCCACATTTCAAACCACTCTGAATCCAAAACACACATTTTTGGAATATATATGTCAGTCTTGAATATGTTAACTCAAAAATGCTTTGAATTAGACGGATAAAATTTAGTTGGTTCATTATTTCTACTCTAAATTTTCAGATTTTGATCAAATTTTGTATGTTTAGTTTAGTTATATTAACGTCCCTTTATCAAGCAACACTAGGGCTATTTTAGGACGGACCTCGTAATTTTAATTTTTTTTTTCAGATAACGAGGACGACACCTAAGCTGGCATTCCCCTCTCCACCCTACCCCACACCAGCGGGAGGACGTTTGGCCTGACGGATTTAACGTTCAACAGATCCCCTTACACGACTGTTCTTCGGTGGAATCGGGTCTCGAACCTGAAATCCCACTGCTCACAAGCCAAGACGCACCGCGGCCTTCAAATTTTGTAAGAAATATATTTATAAGAAGTGTGTCTGTCCAGTTGCCTGAATATAAGTTAACACGATAAATGCAAAATAAAGAGAGCTAAATAAATAAAATCGGAGATACAGATTTAGTATTTAAAGTGTACATATGTTTCGAATTCAGAAACAAATCCCTCGGGAGCATGATCTTCTTCCGGCCAGCCCTTTCACGGGCATTCAAAAGCGATAACTCAAAAATGCAATGACATGATATGCGAAATGTAGAATGTGATTTTGCGACTACATTTATAATTTCTTGTTAGATTTTGGTTTCAATTAATCGGAAAAAAGGTGTCCAAAATACCCATTCGATGTTCAAGTATTTGTGTATCTAAAGCATTCTAACCATTAATCGACGAAAATCGTACTCTAATAAGTTCCTTCCTAATACCACACAGACATACTTTCTCTAAATGGATTTCGTATCAAAAGTTGATAGAAAATAAAAAAAAAAATTGATGCACAGAACAAATATCGTCCATTTAGCTCAAAGCACTTTTGAGTTATCATATTTCTAGACAGAGAGATATAATGCTAAAAAAAATGTGCTTTGGGATTCAGGGAAGTCTGAAACATTGATATTCGTCAAAATCCAATGAATCCGAGTTCGAATTTTTTTTGACGATGACACTACGTTCTCTTTGCATACTTCGTATGAAAGAAAATAAAAATGTAAAATTTCATTTATGTTCGAGTAATAAAAAAAATGTAGGTATATGGTGTAATTATATGCAGTATGACGCTTGCAAAAAAATGTTTTATTAATCTACATTAAGGCATCCGGCCTTCGTTTAATTTATTTTTATTATTTTTCAGTCTGAATATGAAATTTGATTTCATTCCATTCACTACCTATGACTGAAGATGCCTCCAAACAAAGAAAGTTATTTCATGACCATCCTATATCTTTATAAATTAATGCATAATATAGAAGACTCCAATATAATTCGAGATCTTTACATTCAACATATTATCAGTTTCAGTCGCAGCAACAAATAAACGATGAAATTTCACTTAAATAATTACTATAATACAGTACTGGCAGTTAGATTAGCGAATTAATTTAGCTATGAATTATAATACATGCATTGCATATACATAAATAAGAATTATATAACATACATTAGTACATATGATAGTGCATAATTGTTCTTTTCTTCTTCTATAGTATTGTCATATAAGTAAATACGTGGTGATACAAATGGAACATTAGCTCGACTCAACATGTACCTGATAATGAGTTAAAAATGAATGAAAAAAATTACGATTCGAATAGCGATAAAAAATTACTCCCTAAAACTTTCTCGCATACTCTCTAATAAAGGTATTATACCAGAGAATGACTTGCATGGATTTGGCATACAATAATTACGAAATATTAACCGTTGACGAGAATTTAGCAGTTTTACAGAATCTATTGTGTAATCTTTGGCGAGTTTTGGGGGGATTAAAACTTGACATGCGGGTAATAGTATCAAAAAATCCAATTTGTGTTTATGACTGATTTTTCCTAATCGATTGAAACGAAAATTTGACATAAAACTGCACTTGTAGTCACAAAATCCCATATAAATTTGATACAATTAAGTCATTGCTTTTGTGAATTATCGCTTTTACATACAGTGTCTCACAAAAGTGATGGGACACTTGTGCTTTACAAAAGGAAACTAATAAAATAAATTTAAAAAACATGTACAAATTTTTTGTGGATGTGTTTCATACTTAAATTTAGTAATAATTATTACATAACATACATTTTGTCAAAATATTAAAATATTAATTTAATAAAAATACAATTGTTTAGAACGAAGCAAAAAATAGCTCACATAAGTGATGGGACACCATTAGATATGCAACAAAAATCATCTGAAATAAGCAATAAAAACATTTTTGGTGGTTTTATTTTTACTCAAAAGCAATTGGAAATAATTTATAAAATCGTCTGCAGTATTTCTCTCCAGTTTGTTTTGGAATTTTTGTGTTTTTTAGCTCTGTGCAGCCATGAATGCTAAACGAAAAGAAACTTCGCCTGAAATTCGAAAATTAGTTATTAATTTGCATATTGAACGTAGAAAATCTATTAGAAAAACTGCTGAAACAGTTAACTTGAGTCATTCAACAGTTTTCAATATCATTAAACGATATAAAAAGAATCATATTATTCAGGATAAAAAAAGACCTGGCCGACCATCAAAGGTATCCAATGGAATAAAGCGAATTTCGTTCGAAATATTAAAAAAAATCCTAGAAAGAGTGCTCCTAAAGTTCCTGCTGATTTACAAGCATTATATGGAATAATTGTTAATCCTGAGACTATTAGAAGGGTAATTCGATCTGTTGGATATCACGGTAGAGTAGCCAGGAAAAAATTCTTCGTAAGTGAAAAGAATATAAAACTCAGACTAGCTTTCGTAAAATCAAACATAAATAAGAATTCTGATTACTGGAATAAAGTTATATTTGCTGATGAGAGTAAATTTAATATATTTGGTTCTGACGGTAGAATCTTGGTGTGGAGAAAACCCAGGGAAGAATTTCGCAAACAGAACTTGGTGCCAACAGTAAAACATGGTGGAGGAAGAGTTATGGTATGGGGGTGTATGTCGTTCGCTGGAGTTGGTAATCTTGTTTTTATTGACAGTATAATGGATCAGTACAAGTATATTGACATTTTAAAGCAAACTTTGAAATCTTCAGCATGAAAATTGAACCTTCATAAGATTTTAAATTCTACCAGGACAATGACCCCAAGCACACTGCTTTGAACGTTAGACTCTGGCTGCTGTATAACTGTCCTGAAATGATGAAAACACCACCACAATCTCCAGACTTAAATCCCATAGAGAATATTTGGCAAGAATTGGAATTAAGAATTTGCAAACACACCATTTCTTCAAAACAACAAATAAAATCGGTGCTTCAAGAAGAATGGAGTAAAATCACTCCAAAAATCACAAAAAAATTAGTCGAATCCATCCCAAGAAGAATAAATCATGTTTTAAAAGTAAAAGGAAATCCAACAAAATATTTAAACCTTTTAAAAAGTAAAATTTTTTGATAAATATTTGATGGAAAAGTAAGTGTCCCATCACTTATGTGAGCC
>JAPMOR010119722.1:5710-55690 GCA_026543865.1 Argiope aurantia
TGTCAGTTCCATTTAGCAAGTTTTTAAACTTCTTTCATTCAACGTTTCAAACAGTACTGGTAAAAAATCTGAAATGTCATCAGTTTGGTGACTCGCTGTATACCAGTCACAAAGCGAATAAAACGCAATGCTTATAAAAATATTTTACATAATAGAAAGATATCACGTTTTATGCTTATTCCATTTAAAACATGCATGTGTTAAACATTATACTTTCCTAGGTTTAATTTGTAGTAAGAGTAAGTTTGTCTCTTTTTAAGAGTAAGTTAATTATTTTTTTTCGTCAACGTGATTGCAGTGAGCTGATAGCTCATATTTCCCACGATCTCTTACCGTGCTCGTGCAGGTTAAAGTTTATTCTCATTTTCTGCGAAATAAATTGGAAAACATGATTAAAGTATTTCTTTAAAAAATTCAATAAAAATAGAAACTTTATTTAAAGGCTTAAATACTGATATCATTGATCATGATATCATTTTTTTTAAAACTTTAACTTGATGAAAAATTTAGTTTTGTACAGTAATATTTTCGGAAGTTATCACGGAAAAACATCAAAATTTCGCTTTCTTTGTAATTAGAATTCTAATGAAAAATCAACCCTCCCCCCCCCAAAAAAAAAAATCGCTCCGAAGTACACAGTTCCACCCTTCAAAATTTACAAGTGCCAAGTTGTTAGAATTAGGTCAAACGTTCTGGAATGTAAGACCCCAAAACCCCAAGATTTCATCGCAGGAGACAGAAATGTTCATATATTTATTTAAAAGTTGGAGTGTTAAAAATAGTTGGCAGGTTGTGATTTCTTGGAATCAAAAAACTGTATAAAATTTATATTTCATAATTTTTTAAACGTATTTATACACCGAAACAAAATAAAATACTATTATTGATGTCAGTCAAATTCTTTTGATATTAAAACTAAAAATTTAAATTTTATGAGAAATTTGAAAAAGTTCTGTTAAATAATTACTGCAATTAAAATTGAATTAATTTTTTAAAACATTGTTGATTTTTTAAAATTTTCTTTGAGCTATTAAAAAAAAGTTTTTATAAGCTCACAGAAAATAAGAAAGATTCATTGTACAAGTACAGGAATTTTACTGAATTGAATTAAAGGAATATAAAAATTTGAAGCTTTAAAATATTTTACTGCTGAAGTTCAGAAACAAGTTACATAAATATTTAATTAAAACTTTTAGCGAGCATTAATACTTTCGAAACGGCAGGTCGCCAAAGGCGGTTAGTACTTATAATAAAGAGCTGTGTGTGTTGGAGCTGGACAGGAAATACCTACAGCTACCAAATGTGGCCCATGTATACCTTTGAGGACTGAAATGTGCAGGTACCAGCGATTCTAATTAAAAATTAAGCGAAATTTTGCCTCTTTTACTTGATAACTTCCGAAAATATTATTGAGTAAAAATGATTTTATATCAAGTTAAAGTTCAAAAAATTATCTTCTTAATAATACCAATGTTTTAACTTATAAATGAAATTTCAATTTTTAATGAATTTTAAAATTATATTTTAACCATATTTTTCAACATTTTTCGTGCAAAATAAAAATAAAATTTCATTTTTTGGCGTGCATGCAGAAAATTAAGCTTTTAGCGCAATTCGTAGCACGTTTTTGTAAGAAATGAAATATGGTATATTCCGTTAAAAAGCAAAAGTGAGAAAAAGTTTTATGCAACGTTTTAAAATATCTATATCATTCATTCTATTCAGTTATATTTAAGGCATACATAGTTTGATATATAGAGAATCTATATGTTCTAATCAGGACCAGGCAGCTAATTTCTGAAATTTTATAAAGTGTTAATGTACAGTCGCTACAAGCCAAACTCGGACATCATACGAAAACAGCATTATCTACCAAAATATTTTAATTAAAATAAATTAGAATAAACACGAAAATGTTTTTTAAACTATGAGTTTATTTTACAGCTAAAAACAAAACCAAATAGTGCCAATTCATACATTATAATTAACAATTTAGACATACGTAAAATTTGCGAAAAATAGCCCGTAAGCCAAACTCGGACATCTCACAATGAAGCACCAAATAGTTGCAATCCTGGGTAAAAATGACTGCCGCCTTTATGGTTAACGCTATAATTGTTCAGGGGAATTTCTTAATTGTGTTATTCTCATGTACTGTGGAAGTAAATATTAATTTAATTAAAATATCAAGCCAAAGAGGCTAAACGAGCATTGAGTTAAGAAAATTGGTTATTAAGCATACTAAAAGATGGAAAGTATGTGCCGGAAATATCAGAGATTACCCACAGAAGTCATTCAAAGGTTAATAACATCATAAAATGCTTCAAAACCAATAATCACGTGGAAAATAAGCCTAAGACAACCCAGAATATAAAGAAGATTTTCAAAAAAGTAGATGATCGATATTTAATCAGAAAAGCAAAAGCAAATCCGTTTCTTAGTGCACCAAACCTATCTATTATTGCTGAAAAAGAATTAGGAAAGAAATTGAGCCCATCAACAATAATAAAAAAAATGTGCTCGATAAGGCAGATCTCAGTGGAAGAAAAGCCAGACAAAAGCCTTTCATAAGTAAACGAAATCAGATTAAAATTCCAGTTCGAAAGGAACGTGAAAACAAAGATTTTTCTTATTGGAAAAATGTCTAAAATGACAAAATGTCTTAAATGTCTTATTTATTGATGAGAGCAAATTCGAGATTTTTGTTTCCAATGGCAAGCCTTGCGTCTAGAGAATAGAGAAGGAACTGTGAAGCATGGTAGTGGTGATTGATCGGTAGTGGTCTGGGGCTCAATTTCAGCTAATGACCCAGGAACTCTGCATTTTATTGAAGGGAGAATGGGTCAGAATGTATACCTAGACATTTTAAAGAAATGTTTACAACAATGTGTGCTGAAAATTTCTCTTGGATACAAGTGGTGATTTTATGAGGATAATGATCCGAAACAAAATCTATCCACTGCGTTCCTAGATTCTATATAATTGTCCATGCGTCATAGACACTCCACCGCAAAGCTTCTATATAAATTCCATCGAAGATTTATTGGAATACATTTAAGAAAAAAATCCGGCAACACACCATAAACATGAAGTTAAAATAGTATTGTTGCAGGAATGAGAAAATATTAAACTTAATTTTTGTGAAAAAGTAGTGCTATCTATGCCTAAACGTCTTAAAATGGTTATAAAAACAAGGACTTGCATACAAAATAAAGAATCATTTGAAATATTAACTAGTTTTTTTTAATCCTATCTATCCGAGTTTGGCTGGGCATTATTTTCTGTTTTGTTTTATTTTTTGTCATAATTTTTGGTTAAAATGAATCAGTTTATAATTTTTTTTATTTGTTTTCATAATTGCAATAAATATAGTATTATAATTCATTTAATTATGTTTACCATTTTCAGTTTACAAAATTTTAACTATATTAGTATCTTTTCTTTGAAGTCCAAGTTTGGCTTGGGGCGACAGTACCTGATAAAAAGTAGTTTACATGAAATTAATAATCATACCATTGAAGTTTATATTGATTAATTACGAATTTTAAATTTTTATACAAATCCTCTGTTTTGTGAGTCATGTTTAACAAAATATCCTCGAGATCCTAATATTTTAAATAAAATGTTTCACGCTTTTGCAATTAATGTATTGACTTATGAAAATTTGATTATCTATTCTAAAAAAACGCGCGATTTCAGACCTCCCCTTCCACAGTCTTGATGATAATACACAATTCAGGGTTTAAACTTTCACCAAGATTGATTGTCTAAAAAATTCTATCGTTGATTGTTTCAAAATGATAGTAAAAATTCTATAACTCGTTAAGGCTTAATCTCAGAAGATTGAAACGTCAGACTGTCAAGATAATTTTACTGAATATGATTTATAGGAACGGAAGACTATATAAAATTTAGACGTCGTAATTATTTTCTGAAGTACATTTATTGATTCAAATAAAATATTATTTACCGCAATTAAAACTTTTGAAAATAAAACTAAATTTTATATTGAATAAAAAGATTTTTTTATTGAATAATTCTTGGAAATATTGCATACATTATTTAAAAAATATTTTGTGCTACATATAAAATTACAAGCTGAATGATTCGATTTTCTATTGTCATATTTTTATAAACTACGTTTGGATTCAGGAAACATTTTTCTTATTTACAGAGGTTTTATCTCTTCCATTTCTAATTCAAATTTCATGGGAACTAACAGAAAATTAGAGAGGTATATAGTACAATATACTGAATATCGTACAGCTTCTATAATACATAGTATGAATAATATGACTATCACAATTTGAACCTTAAAAATATTTTGCTGAAGAAGCTATTAAGAAACTACGGTACATAAATATTTAATTGAAAATTTTAGAAGTATTACTCCTGGCGAACCAGCTGGTCGCTAAACACGACTAGTTTATTAATAACTGTCAATTTTACTATTTATGAAAATAGCAATAAAAGAAGTTAATTATTTAAGATAGGCAAAACAATAAAACCTAACAAATTTAAATACATTTTAAGCTCAATATAGGACTGTTTATTCTGCTGTATAAGAATCAGTCAAATTTCGTTGCACCTTTAATATAATTCGAGTAATTCGAGAACCCATTGTAGAATAGCAACAATTTTCAATTTTAAAATTAAAAACAAAATAAAAAGATTTAAATTATGTAAATCCTTTACCTTGGAACTATTTTCAGGTCATTCATAGGCGAAGAAAGTTTGCCCAAGGATTTAGCAAGATGAAAGTTGAGGTTTGATGTGGCATCAAAAAACCTTTTGGCATCGATAAAAAGTTGACTCTATCGGATATTTTCCGTCATGATGAAAATTCTGTGCACTGTAAACACTTTTCCGATGAATTATTGGTTAACTTGGGTGTTCTGGATCGTTGTGGCAACCTCCAACTTCCAGAATACGAACCCCAAGATTTCTCATTTTGGAATTGAAAAGAAAGAATGAATAATATATCTTCGTAAACCAGCTCCACTATTTGTTATATAAAATCAAAAAGTTTAATAATTCAAAAATATATAACATCTTTAATCTTTTGTATGACACATCAGTTTAATTGCTATAAACCATCTTATTATCAATGATAAAACAAACACCAAAGTACAATTTAAATTAGTGCTGCATCATAGCTGGTCACCATTTTATGTAATTTAAGTATACTTTCTAAAAACTAGAAACTGCAGTTTCTGCTAGTCAATTTATTCGCATTGCAAATGGCGAGACCGCGTTTTTGCAAACACTGCGAAAATCGAAATATATTTCGATGTTCTATTTAATTAATGCATATTTTTATATAATTTTATATTAAATGAAACAATTACTTCAAACTTTCTATACGTAAAAAGACTTTGCTGATACATTTTAAAAAAATTATGGGACAATGGCAGACAAGTATTGAGAATAATGGCAGAAAGGCCAGATATAGCTATACTATGTCAATAATGTGACATAAAAGTAGCATTCTACTTATTTTTTCGCATACAAAGAAAGATAATGTAAACACCAAAAACTCGTCATTTTGTTGAAACTCCAAGTATGATTTTTTTTTTCGAATCGGAAAAACAATTTTGTAATTATGTTTGCTTCTAACAGTCTGCGAAAATGTATTGAGCTGGTTGAATTAGATAGGATAAAATCTGACAACGAATTTGTTGTTACCATTATATCAAATAGTTATAGACATCATATCACATACATAGTTATAGACAAATAGACATTATATCAAATTTTGAACAAAATTCATTCCTAGGAAGGCAGTCTGTCTAGCTCTTCAAGTACAACTGAACACAATTATAAAACGGAATAAGCAGCATGTTTAAAATTTGGTACGCAGTGTTGTTTAAAAAAGAGATGGTATAGATTCGTATCCCATTTTGAATTCAATCCGTTAACGGATCACTACCTGTCGGTCAATGTTTTTGTATGCATGTTATTTCCATAAAACACAATGACTTAGAAAAATGAATTGATAGTCAAATAAGTGCCCAAAATGCATTTTCAGTTATCTTTACATTGTACCACTCTTGCCACCCTGGAGGGTACACAAAAAAGTGAGGGATTCGGTTCCTCCAATCGATGACGGGACGTACTTCCTTCGAAAAGGGTTGTACCGTGGCCGGTGATGACCCTTAGGACTCCACCACAGTTCCTGCTAGTGTTGCTGTTGCTGCGGTCCGGTCATTCAGTTTTCTTTATCCACATGCCTTCGGGCGGGTCGGAGAGTCAGTCATATGGCTTACTTTATACTACGTAGCACTCAGCTCTTTAGGTGGAACTAAACTGGTGGTGGAACTTAGTAGCACTAAGTTCTTTGAAAATAAATTAGTCTGAGCACTGAAGGAGCACCTGATTGTTTAATATTAATCTCAACTGGGCTTTCCTCTGGGACCCGTGAGAGATGTTTCAGTAATCCGTTTAGTAGAGGCCTGTTTTTCGTGCCATTTAGAGTTACTTGTCTCGACATATATTTAAGCATAATTTATAGCAAAAAACGTGAATTATTTATGCTATATTTATAAGTTATCAGGAAAATTCCAACAAAATGTTGAGGGTGAATATTTTAAAAGATAGTTTTTGTATACTATGCGGATAAGAACATGAAACTGACAAATAAAATTTGTATCTCCAGTAAATATTTATTCCAAAAATGTATGATGCTTTCTCTGTCGTCGACGCCTTGATGACAAAATAGATTTTTTTTTTGTAATTTTGTTGTTGCGAGCCAAAAGGCCAGTCACTATTCAAATCATCCCCTTCAGTGCAGTATTATATGGTTCACAGTTCCTTCTGAAATTTCACGCTGAAATTTCCAGAAAGCCTATAATTTGGCAAGTCCTAAAACAATTACCAAGTTTCTTCAACAAACTCCAAATAGTTTTTCCTCTAGAGTCTTTCAAGCACTTATATTTTAATTATAACCACCCAGTTATTTAAATTTACTAGAAAAATTTGGATTGTCATTACTTCCATAAAGGTTTGCAAGATGTTAATACACTTTTGGCCGCCAATCAGTGACTACCAGATGGGCCGTGTTGTATACTAAAAATTCAAATGAGCTTCCCCAATACACATTCTTAATTTAAAATCTATTATATCATGTCCTTATTCGTTGATAATTGTAGAAAGTTCTCAGTTATTTCCTTTGGTATTCAAATTAGTTGATAATCCTATTACTATGATAGATTCTAATCTATGAAAAAATGTTGGACTACTGTCTTGGATTTTCTAGCAGTTGTAAACAATACGATGCATTTTGTGTTGATCTTCATACAGTGTGCATTTCGACTCTTTCTTTTTAGTCTATTCGGCCAAAATTTTATCGAAATTTATAATTCTGACTAAGTTTACAAACAAAATTCGACTAATCTCTTTTTTTTTTTTTTTTTTTTTTTTGAATTTTGAATTTTGCGTGCACATATACACGAATTCATGGACCGTTTCCTAAAACGGATTTGATCCAAAATTGTATAAATATTTAAGACTTGTTATAAAATTTTAATGTCTAATTTCATCTAGTTAGCTCAATGAGGTTTTAAGTGATTGTGTTTGTAGACAGAAAGCATTCCAAAAAGGCTGTATTATGCCTCAGATAAACTAAAATAAAGCGCGGAGATTCATCAAATTCTCGAGATTAAAGTAACATTACTTTTTTCTTTCTATATTTAGGTACAATAAAATTACATGACGTTTTTTCAATATACATGATTCAAACTAATTATGAGCAATACAAAGGTATTTCCATCTTAATAGTAGAAAAATGATTACCAGAAAAAAATCCAGTTTACTCGCAGCGTCACATTAAAAACAATTCAATAAAAAAAAGTTCAGTATGACTTCGGTCTTTTCATAAATATGCAAACTTATAGAAAATTAGCGATGCTAAAAATAGAAAAAAAAAACTGCTACGCAAAATCTGCGTACTTCCAAATCTGATTGGCAAATATTTATGAAAATCAGGCGCTTTAAATCCCTTGAATTGTGTTTTCAGTTCGAAACTGCACAATGTATTGGCATCCATAATTAACAGAAATACAAATCACCGATTTCATATTTACTGAGTAAAATTTAAAAAAAGAATTTCTTCCACCTAATTCAAGTTTTCAAGCAATGCTTCGAGTTAAATTAGCTAATAAAACCTTTTTCTTTAAATCTTTTAGTACCAAAAAATTCACATTCATTCATTCATTATTCACCGGTTTCAACAAATGACATCTCCGAATTCTTTCTTATCGGCATTTAGAATAAATTATCAGTCACACACATCAGTGTTTATGCTATTTATTATAACTTGGATTCAAGAATGCCTCATAACAGAACCGGATTCAACACTATAAGAGCCCTTAGAGCATGTTTTGGGATCTCCTTTTCCTTCTAAATATCCAAAGTCCGATTTTTTTTTATTGATTTTTAAATTTAATATATGTGTAAATAGTCATTCACTTCTTTACCCATGAAATTATTTAATCTCCTAATTAGATGATATTCTTATTCGGGATATTTGTTATTTAAATCGTCATAATAATAAAGAACAATTGAGAAAAAGTTTACCAAGCGATTTTTGAGTTTTAAATCATGTAAAGCCTTTACCTAATTTGATTTTTATACTAAAAATTCAACGATTCGATCCATGCATCAGACACGCCATTAGAGCGCATGAAGTTAACAAATATGATTAAATGAAATAAAACTTAATTTCAAAACTCACTGTTAAGATAAGATGCAGCTACCACCGTATAATTTTTTTTAAATAATTTTAAACAAAGTAATAAAATAATTTCTTTTAACAAAATTTAAAACACTGATATAAAGTATGTTAGAGCTATTGTGTGTTAATCAGCCAACTACGGAAAAAAAAAAAAGATTGAATCGCACAAATCTGTAGGTGACTTTTTTTAGGGGGGGGGGATTTAACGTTCTGTTTCAAGAGTGATGTATGACTCATAAGTCAAATGATGACATATACGTAATTAGATTATTCTAGAAATACTATAAAGAAAAATCATTCACTCTTGCATTAAACAATGCTAGTTGAAAACCAAGGATGTATGGATAGGATTGTAGATATTTTAATTAAAAATAAAGTATAAAATTAATGATAACGGTAACGGCGTTCTCACAACATAAGAGTTTTCGCTGAATATTACGCGAGTCACATATTTCTTCAAGACTATTACATTTTAAACTTTCACATTTGGCCTTAATGCAATATTTGTTTGTCAAATTCATTAATAAATATCCAAACTCGTACTTACTTACTGAGCTATCTCCATTATTATTGCTGGCTAAATAAAATAAGTGCTTTCTATTCGAAACATTTGATCTGGCTTGTCTGAAATCACAATAATCTATTTTTTAACCAGAAAATTTAGTCCCAATAACGAAATACAAAAAAGACAATTACTAAAAATAATTCAGTCAGACTAAGTTCATCAGTTAATATGAAGAAAATATTTTAAGCCAAACCAGTTCTCTTTATTTTGATTGTGAACAGAAAGGATATAGAAAAGAGAATGCTACGAGAATTTTTAGTTTAAATTGGATCACGAGGAAATTCAAGAAGCTCTGATCTACTTACCAAGAAAATGATCCTAGAATATTTCCACCAATACAGTATTAATTCTTTTACATCTAAGACAGTTTTGAAATAAGGAACCAATAATAAAATTCATTTTTAATGCTTTTTGAAAATCATTAACGAAAAAAATAATGTTATACTTAATTTTGAAAAAAGATAGCATTATAATTAGTCTAATGTTCAAAATATTGCAGATAACTAAATTTGTATGATGAGTTTTCAATAATGCACTCGAAATCAGCTAAATGATAGTTGATTACCGATTGCAAAACTGCCTTCTGAATTTATAAATGAAACATTATACAGTAGACTCTACTACAACGAAATGAACACTCATTATAGGTAATCGCGCTGTTCGGCAGATTCATTTTCAAAAGAGTTCCTAGTAGATAATTTTCCTTTTAACGAGATGTCTTTAACGTTTAATCATTCAAAACGCAGATTGTTAATCTCGTTGTAGGAGAGTCTACTGTAAAGAATTGACACAATCTTGTAATCACAATTCAAATGTTTATAATGAATTATATTCTAAATATACATATGCAAACGATGAATTTTTAATACAGTTACCGAACTGTACATGTACAATGCTGAGAGGTACCATCCCTTTGATCAGCGTCTCGATTCGACTTCTGGCTCCGCCCCATCACCATCGTTCTTCGAGCGTTTCGAAGGATTCACCCAACACGACATTCCTTGTGACCGAGAACGAATCCCACAGTGTTCGGCAATCCACAGTTTCTGTTCGTGCATCCCCGCTTATCAAATGAAATGCGATGAATGCTTATTGCGTACAAATGGATTGTATTTGAACGATATATTTCTATGGTAACGGTCAGTGGCGTAGAGAGAGGAGAGGGGGATCTGCTCCGGTTGCATCTGCCTCGTGCATTTGTCCAAAAAGGCGTTATGAAGACAAATTATAGTCAGTGACAAGAACTGAAGATTAAGTATAATAAATAATTCAAAGGAAAAAATGATTCTAAACATTTCTCAAGTTAAAAAATAAAATGAATAATGTTCTCTTACAGACATCGTTCGTGTGTGATAAATGTGAAAGGTAAATGATAATTTTCTTAATTTAAAATTAGTTATGTTGGTTAAGAACACGTTAGTGCTGCACTCCCCTAACATTTTAACTTTCATTACTTCATAACGTTTTTCACTTTTAGTCCTCAATTATGAAAGCCACTTCACGGAATCGTTTAAGTCTATTAATATATTGGTTTCCATAGGGATTAGTGGTGACCGACATCAAATTATTTCAATAGCGGTATGCTATTTATAGACGCATGGGGAAGAATACTGGTCTTTTAGTATTTTTCAGCTCCCCCAATCATATTCTCTGTATTTCACGATATAACGCAACTGATGTGGCAGTTCTATATCTTGCCGAGACTCTGCTGGAGACTATTATTTGAAAGATATAATGTACGCTTCTTGGCAGTAAAATTATTCCTTTAGCACCATGAAGCGCAATAATGAAAAGTTTCTCAAAAAATGCACAAAACTATTAAAATACCAATTATTCTTAGATATCACCACAAGTCAGCTTGCAAACCAATAGTCATTTTTTTTCACCTAATTTCTATAAAATTACATGGCGATCAGTGTACTAAAATATAGTTTTTACTATATTAGTCTCTGCACTCTTGTTGAGAGAAACTAAATGGTTCAGTATATGATCCTATTACATTTTAAATACCTCAATTTTTAATGTAAATGGTATTATAGCGACTCCGCTGTCGGCATGCGACATAACTGGATGCTCAATCGTTCGATCGATTCGGAACAGACGATCTGGAACGAAGTGTGAAGTCGTTTCGACAAATTAGAAATATTGTGAACTCTTATAACCAGACCCCTCCTGCGTTTTCAGAAACACGAATGCAAAGCTTTAAACGGAAAACAGGTTATTGCATGCCGATCGCATTGGCCTTGTAACGAAGTCGGTAACTCCTTCTGTGCAAATTTTGCAGTACTTTTCGTAAATAGCAAATTTTTCTGTATAATATTTGGCACAATACGCATCATTCATCCGGCAATCCACTAGTCTGATATATTTCAGATTATTGAAAGATTTTTGCAGATAATTAGTTGAATGAATGAAAAATTTAGAACTTATATTGTAATCAAGTTAATAAATGATTTACCTTAAATTAACGGACAACATTTTTTATGGTTTCATTTTGTTACATAAATGACTTGATTTTCGAATTTACTTCATATCGTAATAGATGACATATCCGATGAAAGACTCTGAAATAACTTTAAATTTCTACAACATGAAGGCTGCTTGAGATATTGAAACATTTTAAAGTGACTCTTGTATTTTAAATTTAATACTGTCATTTAATTGCATATTTAAATACTAAAAATTTAGTCATTAGAAGCGTCACTGTAAACGAGGAGATTAACACCGTAGTCGATTTGGGATGATTTGGCTCGATTGAATTTATGGGCACAAAAACAAAATTTTGACCATATTGCGGCAGATCAAATGCCATACTTCTGTCAAAGTAAACCTATTTGGGATGGATTTTGCAATTCGGAATGATGGACAGAGGAGAAGTTACTATCTGCGCCATATTATTTAACGGAGAGTAATGAGATGTAGCTTTTTATGCACGGAGAACTTGAGTTGCCACTGACTATAAACATGCTTACTTTACCATTCCCAACACACTTGCGTTACAGACCTGAATATGCCTCAAACCTTATTCATTCAAGTTCATTAGCTAAATGGCATGTATCACTGGGCTTTGTTCTACTGTGGCGCTTTTTCCATCCTTTATTAATGGTTTTATAAATTAGGTACAATAAGGCGAAATGACGAACTATTCATAAACAATTCGCTGACCTATTTAATATGATAATCGCTTTGACTCTAAATCCTTCTACATTTTTCGTAATATGCCCAAGAAATGTGTTGCCGCAGTTGACATTAAACGAGAGAATATAATTCCATGTCTGGTAATGATTAAACTTCCTTGGTAGACTGACCGCATTATTCCACTCACTACATTAAATGAGGTAAGGCAAATGTAAAGAAGGGAAGGCCAAAAAGATAAGTGACCTCTTGTAAATGTGGTCTCTCTCTACGCCACTGAAATTACACAAACCTGTTCTGCAATGAGGTAATGGATAATTATGGCTTGTTTTTGTGCTCGATATATTTATAATTAAAAATTGAATTATCATTCAACTATCTTCTGGTACTCAGGCGTGGCGATGTTAGTTCAGCTCCAATGGGGGCTGATTTGATGGCATTTTATTTTCATCCATTTTTTAAAACTGTTACTGAGAGGTCCGCTTATGCTTTAGTCCTGCATTGAAAATTTGCCGCTACACCATTGATTATTAATAATATCAGATATCAAAAAATAAAATTTACTAGAAGATGTAAATACGATTTGAGCAACGAAATTCCTTTTTAGAATATCAGACATATGTTTATTATCAGACATATGTTAAGTATTAAGTAAGTAGAAGATGTAAATATGATTTGAGAAGCGAAATTCCTTTTTAGAATATCAGACATATGTTTAATATCAGACATATGTTAAGTATTAAGACATTCAATTTCACAAATTCCGACTCCTTTGAATCGAAGCATCCGAAAAAAAGCCAATGAATACTTTGGTTTGGTTTAGTTTTATTTTATTTTATCATCCCATTTTAAAGCGACACTAGGACCATTATGGGATGGATCTCGTAGTTTTGAACCGCGGTCAGATGATGAGAAGACAGCTGAGCCTGCTATCCCCTCTCTAAACTTCCACCCCACACCAGGGGGAGAACTATTGTCTCCGATGGATTTAATGTGCACCAGATGCTTACACGATGGTTCCTTGAATCGGGTCTCGAACCTCTAACCCTTGGGTCCCGAAAACTAGATCTTACCAGGCCAACATAGCCTATGGGTATTTTGAATATGGTGATAATTCATTTCTACGTATTCTATTTGATTATTGCAAACCAAGCTTCTTTTTGACTGACCTCAAGTGCAAAGTATAAATCGGATTTAACATTAAGATGTTGCTAGCATATATTAATTTTTTTAAATCAAGATGTCTTTTAAAAATAAACAAAGCAACAATATTCCTTGAGCTAGATTAATAAAAAAAACCTTAAAAATGAATTAAGGACCTTACTTAATTGTTGCCCCACGTAAAAATTGATCGCGTTTCTTAGTGTAGTCGGATATTGACAAGTCAGACATTCAACAAGTGGAATTGAAGATATGTTACAGAACTATGAACTTGTTTTTTTTCTGTATCAATTTAACAGATTAATATCCATCAATTATAGATTTAGAAAGTTTACATAAAAATGAATCAGAAAAAATTAATTCAACATTTTCTTTATAGCCTATTATTGAGAGATGTATTGTTCTTAGCATATGGGCTAGTGCAAATCCTCTATCACTAAACGGTCAGAAATTCATGCTCCTTCTAGTTCCCACTCCATTCCGAATTAAATTCTATAAACAAATAACCAGTTAGATCGTTTTACTGCCCTTTTCTATAGTACAACTCGAGACAAATTAAACAATATTAGATAATTATTAAGAATAATATAAAGAATATAAACAATTTTCCTGTTTTTATGCGAAATATATGCTTTAAAAGAATTTTTGAAATTTATCTCCGGATTACTTTTCAGAGCAGAAAAATAAGATTAAGTGATTTCGAAGAAGATTCGTGCAAGGGATCTCTGAATAACAACCGACATTAAAAATCTCTTTAATGAACAATAATCATGTACCAACTATCACATAGTCAGTTGCATTAACAAATAGAACAAATATTTTGTTTTCCGCTAAACATTCTTTGTTGATTTTTATCGCAGAAATTTCAAACATATCTTAGTGTACGGATAATGTATGCTCATAAAAGTACAATTATAAATACCATATTTATTATAATAGAACATAAAAGTGGGTATATTTCTTAAATGAAATAATTATTTCTCATTTGTGAATGTTGGTTAATTTCAATGACATTTTAAAATCCCAAAAGTAAATCAATCGATTGTTGATTCTCAAGAGAAATTGAAAACTGATTAATCGTTTTTTCCCATTTATTATATTTTAATCTCTCAATGTCAGATGAATTAAATTTTATATACAAGTAATATTTAAATATGAAAGCACCTAGTTATTAAATTTTCTAAAAAGCTTAAAATGAAACTAAACGCAAGCTGACAATTGCATTTTGAAAGCATTGGTGATAGAAAATCTTTTAATTCAATGCGCGTCGAACACAGGTACATAATAAATGCAATATTAAATCTCAGATTAATTAAAAATCGCTTTTAACCATTGTAAAATATCTTAATGGATTGGACCGACTCTGAAATAAATCACGTGCACTGGCAGCTAATTATTTTTCCCTCGAAATTAAATGTACAGACCAATTTCCCTAGTATGTTCATCCTAATTCAACCCTTACAGATGTTTTTTTTTAACTAAGAAGTAAGACTTCCAAACTCTAACGAAGTTTAATAAAAAGTCAATTTGCAGTAAAATTTACTTTTATTTTTCGATGGGACATAACTGATGGAGAAAAGAGAATGATTGTCAGAAAAATCAGTGACAGAGGAACTTGCATTCACACAATATAATAAACGCAATGTAATTCACGCAATTATTATGCAATATAAACCAGATGTTAAATTGTAAGCAGATAAAATGAAAAATAATTCAATACAAGGGACATTATGAAGACAGAAACAAATTTTAACAGTCGAAAAAATACGATTCTTCAAAACTATGCTATGAACACCCATCTGGCCCACATATATGATCAAATATTTGGTAGAAAGGGATTTCGAAACCAACATCACTAAACTACAGCGATAGTGAAAATTGAGACAAAGAGAGAAGAAAAAAAAAATTCTGTTAAAATGAAATTATTTGTTGTAATCATTCATGCTATTTATTTTACTGTCTTTTTATGTCAAATCCACTATTAGAAGAATTTGTTCGAGATTATTCTGATTAAATTATACGTTCTATGGGAGGGAGGCTCTATAAATCTAGAAATAGAAACGCTTCCTTTATTTTAAATTCCTATAAAAATGTATGAAAATAAAATTGCACTTGACGGAGAGTATAAACAATGGAATAAATTTTGGAAATTACAACATATTTCAGAGTTTTGATAGAAGAAAGCCGTTTCTTAAGCACTGCACTATAAAATAAATATTCCTTTTGGAATTCTAAGAATGGAAGATATGTGGCAGCCGAATAACTGAAGCGCCCGAAAAATGTCATGATCTCTAAAATAGAATATCATATTTAAAGTCAACGTAAATGATCGAATATAAAAAGTCTGTAAACAAAATTTTTTATAAACAGGAATTTTGTAATATCAAGGTGAAAAAATGGGTCCAAGTCTAAATCAATCAAGAAAACGAAAAATCGATGATATTGAAAATGACCTCGAAAGCAGTTATTGGAATACTAGAACCATTAGATATTCTAAAAATGTGAATCAAAAACAACTAACTATCCAAACAAATATTGAATCGCTTTCTTTGACAAATAAGCATTATATTTTTTTTAGAACAGTGAGAAACATTTTTGTTTAAAAAATTCATTTCCATATGCGAAGATAATTTTTTTTAATTACAAGCAATTATAAATATGTCTCGTATGGATTCATTCGTAACCTGACAAAGGGACTTTATAGGGCAGAAAAAATTAAATCGTATATAACTAACCTTAAGAGATAGTATTTCTATAACTTAAAAACGTTATCCGAGTTAAAAAGATCAGAAATATTTGTGGAAGATATTCAACGTATCATTTTCAAAAGAAACCTTTTTTGAGAACTAGTTAAGTCACATTCAAAAATATTTTTGGTCTGATTTAAATGCTTTTAAAAATTAATAACCTTTTTATATTTTGTAAAGTGACAATTATCTGATTTTTAGTTCGTTTCAAGAAGAATGACAAACAATTTCTTGTAATTAATAAAATTATAGATATATGCAGGACTTCAAACATATAAACATGTGAAGTAAAATTTTCTCACATCCATTCAATACTTTATTATTTTTAAAAATTATGAAAAATTAGCAGTTTTTAAAAAAGCCCAAACTGAAATTGTGGAATCTATACTTTTGTAATGCTGATAACCTAAAGTAACTATGGATCGAACACTTAAAAATACAATTGACCAATTAGTTTTTCGAGTATCCTCTTAAGATGAACAAGTCATCCAAATATTCAAATTACTTTCGTTTCGTTTTCTTAAAATGAATGGGCACTTCGTCGCATTTCTCTACAGATGAAATACTGCACTAAGCATGGTACAGCATGTACAAATGTTACAGTTCAGATTTTCAGATAGTAATAAGAATCTAAGTGAAAAAATATTGAAAATCATTTAGTGCGTGTGAAAACTACTTTTGTTATTCTAGTTTTTAAAATACTTATAAAATAGAATACCTTTACATATCTTGTATCAAGCAGTGCAAGGTTACAAATGATACTCAGATGCTAAGTTTATAATTAACTGTAGGAAGTTCAAATTTAACTTAACCGTGAGGTCATTTCATAGTTCTTAAGGCAATCAGAAAAATAAAAACCTTTTTAACAGAACTTTATTTTTCAAAAAACAGTAGCAATTTCAAATATAGGAGAAATAGTTATTTTTGAAAATTTTCCTGGAAAGTAATGGTTATAAAGCCGAGAAAAACAAAAAGATTTATTTTTGTACAAATCTTGACTTCTTACGGTTGTGTTTCGATTAAAATTTCTCGTGGAAACATAAGAAATTAAAAACTTATGGATTACAATTTTTCGAAAATTTAAATAAATATATTTTTTATTTTACTAGCGAAGCGATTTTTTAATCTTCATAAATTGTACTGCATATGCGTAGAAATGCGTTTCTGTAATAGCATGAACTTCCCTCTTTCAATTAGTTTTGAATAATTTAACAATAAGTTAATAAATTTAGAAAATAAATTTTGAATATGACATACATAAGTTTTTTTTCCCATGAGGTGCTTAAATTAAATAATCTCATTTTTAACTAAAGAAAAAGCAACATCAAAATAAATTTCTGAATTATTCCTCCTGCATTTCTTGCTCGTTTTTACTCATTTACAGAACTAGGATTTAACAAACAAATTTTAAGCGTAAAATGAGCATGTAGAAAAATTTCCATATATATTTGCAAGAATAATTTTATTTATACATTAACATCTTTAAAAATATTTATAATTGATCATCTTTTATTCGCCTGCACTATTTTCAAATTTTTTGGCAGAAAATATACCAACAGTCTAACATACGAGGTACAGTGCATTTCAAAAATTATTTCAAAGCATATGATGGGGAACAAGTCCTCATATTGTTAGTATATTAACTAGTACGGTAAAATACAGTCTTTAGAAATTTTTTTCTTCATGAAAGAAGCATTTTTTTTACCGTGCTTTCTTTATTATTGACAAATTTTAATATAATGCTAAAAAAATTAACGGTTAAATTTATAAGTTAAAACAAATGATGTACTGCAGATTGACGTATTTTAATTGAAAAGCTGCGTTCATGCCTTTAGTGATTTTATTGGATTCAAATTTCGAAACGAACATGGTTACTATTATAAAAAGCTATTTCATAAACACTACATGGGATATAAAGTTTTGTTCTTTTCAAATTTTATTGAAATTTGCGATGCCCTAAAATATTAAAACAATTATTTTGTATTCAAATTTCTGCGAAATTTTCTTTGATTTAATAACTGGAGTTTCATTTCTAAAATTCACGAGATGAAAATGTTTTTAGAACAAGAAACCAACTTTGGTTTTAAAATATATTGTATATCTAAAAAATCAACTTATTTCGTTCAATTCATTCAAGGCAGCAACAGAAATACTTTAAAAAACATATGTGAATTATGTTAAATTTACTACTGTTAATATCGAATGTTAAACAATCGTAATCTCCAGAAAGGACAAAAGAAACAGTCTGAAATTACCGCGAAATTTATTTAAGATAAAAAGAATATTAAAAACATACAATTCTGAATGCACCATTCTCTTCAAAAGCTTCAGAAAAATTATATACAGACACGTGCATATTTAGACGCTAAAAATTATCGTTTCGCTCTAACATCCACCATAATCCCCCCCCCCTTATTTCGAATTTCGATAATACAAGTTTAACGCAATAACATGTTTCAAAGTATTTGCCCATTCTAATTTAAACATTTCATATTATAAATGGAGTCTCAAATACTTTAAGCAACAAACTTAAAGAGCAGCAATTTTGCCTAACAAAAAAATGGTAAAAAAATTTAATAAATTAATATATTAGTAATAATATTTTAATATACTATTATACAATATATTTAAATAGTGTATAGTTTCGTACTTAATTAAATTTGTTCCTGCAACGGAGAATAATACAAACAAAATCGTTTGCCAACGAATAATTAAATTATCAATTCCAATCATTTATGAACCAATTAAAAAGTAAAAAACTATTCCGAACAGTCAAGATCTTCGATTCAACATTTTTGTTGTGAGCAATCTCTAGAAATGACTTAAATATAAAAATAAATATTTAATTGGGCGTTATTAATACTTTACAAAAGATTTGTATGCGATCAGAATACAGAAACAAATTTAACTGGCTTCAGCTTTTATGCGATAAAACACTATCAGGTATATAACATAATGCATAGTAAAAAAGTGGATTAAGTTATCAGTTGAATATCCAAATTCAGAAATTATTCCATGGGCTAATCAGGAAAATACCAAAATAAAATTCTCAATTTCGTTAATCTTGGCAACTTAATATAACCATGTACAAGAATAGTATGGAGGTCAAAGCTTTAGTAATCTAAGATGTAAACTTTCAGCTATACATATACGGTAAAAACCACCTTTCGACAGTAAAATTACAAAATTTCATATCACTTATCCGCTTGTGTATTTAACTAGGAACAGTCAGTTCCTATTATTAAAAACTTTTTTATACCTTTGAGGGAATCCTCTCACGTATTTTTTTTTAATTTTGAAGATCTTTCAGAAATGTAAAGTCAACTCTTGTTGCGAATCAATTATGAATTAGACCTCGTACCTGCATTAAAAAAAGATGATGATTTTTTCTTAAATTTTGTTTTTCAATATACAGCGTGAAAGAAACTGATCAAAATAGAACATGAAGTAATTGCAAATACTAGGATGCGTCTAATTTTAAGTATTATTGTATCATTCAAATATACTACAGCAAAATAATATTACTTTGGAAATTTGTTAAATTGCGATTAATAATTTCGCAACATGAATTTAAAAGACAGAAAGTTGCATTAACGATTGAAGGTAGTCTCAAGCAACTAGCGCACAGATCACATTTTTGCAGTGAACTAAAACTGAAAAATTCCTGCGATATTTAAAACAATATATTAAGTATTTGACGTTTGCAGGTGTTTAAGTTTTATTAGAAAATAGATTTATCCAAGCTTTGAGGAACCCTGAATATTACTATCTTTGTGAGATTTTTTCTACAATTATGATCAATAAACTTCTTAAAATTTACGATTATAGCTAGTTGGTTTTAAGTCGCCGTTCTGATAAAACATTGTTTACCAATGGATTCTAAAACATTCCGTTAGGATGGGTTTAATTCAACAAAATAAAGGAGAAAAGAAAGATAAAAGGAGGATGATATTTAACAATAAAGTAAATTCTGGAAAGGCGCATATCCTTCCGCGTCTAACCGCTGAGTGAGATAGAATCGTCGAAAAATGGTCGCCTCAGAATACTGAAACGAACAATACAATCCAGCCTTATCTTTGTCAAATAAGACTGGAGAGAATAGTTTGTTACTTACAGAACATTATCAAAGGCAAATAATAAATTCGTGTCACATATAATAATTTAATAAATATTGTTAATTTACAGAAAATCCAGTTTGCTGAAAAAGTTCTGAAAACTTTATGTTATATTGATAATAAAATTTAGTAACAAAAAAACTTGTTAACATTCCAAACTATACATTTTTATAATAGTGATACATTTAAAAGTTAAACTATCTCGTTTAATAAAATTTAGTTTATGAATATTTTTTCAGTTTTTAATTATTGTAAAAGTATTACTAATAATAAAAAATTTAAATAAAGTGCACAAACCGTATCATGTGCAAAAAATAAAACTATATAACAAGACATTAAAAATAGGAAAACTGAAATTATTGATTTTTGTTTCAAACAATTAATAGAATGATTTCCTTAATGCCTCAAAATCCAGGGATGAATACTTGTATATTTGCACCATTTCTTAAAACAAAGAATTATTTCAACTAGCAATAAAAAAAATAAGATGGCAGTTTTAGAATGAAAAACATTGTAACTCAGGTTTACATACATAAATCTCTTGGACATGTTGATATACATAGTCTTCTGATTCGAAGACGTATAGTAATTATAAAGACTGATTAAATATTTTCACATCCATTTCCGCAAAATATTTGTGGCAGTCAATGTGCTACAAGCGTCCTGAACTGTTAAAAAAAGAATATAAATATATAGTATGTTTTATAAACTAAGGACAAAATTTATGAAACATAAAAAAGGAAATATCAAAACATACACTGGTTACAGGTGTAAGCATTTTAAAGAAGGGGGAATGGAGTTTTCTTTTTCACTTTTTCCCACTCTTCCAAATGTTTATTTTTTCCATTTTTTTAATGATCATTTTTTTTCTTTTGTAATTTTTCCCTTTTGCATTTTATTGCAATTTTTTCAAAAAAAAATTTTTTTTTGGCAATTTTATTTTTACTTTCTTTTTTTTTCAATCTTTTTTCTTTCAATTTTTTTTTCAATTTTATTTATCCTATTTTTTTATATTTTTTTAATATCTTTTCCCCCCTAAACATCATAAATGCAAGTTAGAAATGCACAATAATAGCCGGGAAATTACTACGTTTACATTAGATTCTTCAACAAGCAAAGTAATACAGTTTAATCCCATATTGCACAATTTATTTTTTCAATCACAACAGTGGATGTTAATGAATAGTAAGAATACACTACAAATATTAACTTGTCAGTTTAGTTAGTTAAAATAATTTTTTTCAAGCAAAACGAACTCAAATTCTTACAAATAAATAATTCTATAATGAGATTATTCTAATTCTTATAAATAAGATTTACACATAAATTAAAATTTAACAAATTTTTAAAATCGTAATAAAAATTCAAATGAATGAAAAAAATTTAAATAATGTAAATAATAATGCAATATAGGGTTAATACATAAATTGTAATATTAAATAATATTGCATTAATCTGAACACAAATCATTACCATTTACAATAAAATGTGGTCAGATTTCTAGGAAAAATATTTTTATTTCAGTTCAGCTGTCCTGCATGATTTTAATTTTCAATGCAACTTTTGATTGAAATATTTTTATAGATTTCTAAACGTATTCCTGACTTACAGGAAACGGACAATGAAAAACAATGCAATTCAGGAAAAGGAAAGTTTCCCGAAATTTGCAGTTGAGTAATATTTTAATTTTAATTAGAAGCTTTCTATGAAAATAAATATCAATAGAATTAATAAATTTCAATATAATTCGCACAGAATAAATTTCGATGATGGCCTGTCCCATGCAGTCCATTTGAACTGACAACATTAAGAAATGTTCATGATACTTGCACATGTTTGAAATCAATGTTGATTTGAGACTGAGACTCCAAAAATTGTAAAGACGGTTAATTTCCGACATTTCCCTTAAATGATTAATATTGGAAACGAATTAAAATTCAAAAGTATAACCGGCTGAAATAGGTTTTATAGATTATGACTCGAGCCTAATATATAAGTCGTTTGTTAACTTCATTCAATACTTTTTTTGGTTGTTCATAATGTTAATATTACATACTGATTTTTTTTAATGTTTACTAACAAAATATATCAAAACTTTATCAAAAGAAAAGTATCTTCAAATGACTTCTTTCATTTTCAGAAAAACATCTGCTGAAATTTTGATATTTAAAACAGATGAACTCTCTTTGGATTAAAAAGACATCGGAGTTGTTTGTTGCATCAACGCAATATAACTTCATTTTTCGAGTATCCAAATTAAGAATTTTTTTAAAGAACATTTTCTTTCAATTTCATAGTCAATTCTATACTAAAAATATTTTATTGTGGGTTTATATCTAATTTTTATTTTATGAAAATCATTATTACTCTTAGTATTTATTCAAAATTGTAGCATCATAAATATATAAAATGGTCAACAAGTATAGCATACTATAAATATATAATACGGTCATTATCGCGCATAAATCAGTAATATTTACAATGTCAAATATTAATTGGCTTACAGAAAACATTTTTTAGTCCACAATACTGGGTTGACACTGCAACATTCAACTAAAAAATTCAAAAGGAAGAACTACTTTATGAGACTGCTGGTGTGCCAAATCCACTCCACCAGCATGGAAAAGTGCGAGTAGCATTTTGTCCTTAACGGCAGAAGGTTCAAACAACAGATTGAAAAATACCACTTTCATACGATGCAGAAATAAAAATAAATTTTCAATGCAGCGTGTGTTTTTTTGATAATGCTGTCTTAAAACGTTCAGAATTCACTCATTTTTCAAGTGTCAGGGGTCGATACATTGTGTTGGACCAATGAATAGCAGAAAGTTATGGTATTAACAGGTGGTTAATAACAAATTGCCCGCCTTTCTTTCAAGAATACTTTTTTTTCTTATACCGTTTTTCACTTAAATGATGCTGACTCGCAGGTGATTTTTCATCAACTAGTTGAGAAGTTCGAACTTGTACTTTTAAGACAGATCATCTGCAGCTGAAAGACGGCCAATACATTTCTATCTATATGCAGGTAGAAATAGATTATGGATAGAGCTGACACGAGAGGATTTTGAAGGTCACCAATGAATTAAAAGAAGATTTAACTCTGAAGGATGAATCTTGAGTCTTGAAACTTTATCTGCAGTCAATTTTATTCATGTAGCAATCAGCTTATCCCCCTTCCATTGTTTTTTTTTTTTTTGCATACATATAAAGAACATTTTTTTATTTTCTGCTGCTGGGCTGATTTAGTTGCTGACAAGGATTTTTGTGTTTGTTCTTTAAAGGTTTTTTTTTCAGTTTCTTTTTGCGAGTGTTTAAGTTTCTTCATTACATTTTTTTTTCAATAGTTTATCGGAGGCAAGAGTTTTTTTTTCTTTGTAACAGTTCATTGAAGCGAAAGTCACAAAAGGCATGATTTTCTTCCGTTTTCTGTTGATAGTCCTTGCTACGACTTATGGAACTGTAAATGAATCGAAATGGGGCTGCAAACATCACTTGATCGCGATATATTCGGTATACAATTTATGATGGTTGGCCAGTCCTTTAATCTATAAAACCTTGATCATTCATATATCTGATATTATAAAGATGAAAGTCTTGGACATCACTAGCCTCCTGACATAACGTATTATAAGTTGAGAAGACAGAATAATAGAAAAAATAGCTCCATAAGAGCTGAATAACATTCTACATTCTTAGAGTTTTTATCTTGCTGTTGTTCCTTCTCTTAGTTTGCATATTCATCCATGCTCACTTGTAGAAGAGTTGGAAATTTAGAACATTATGCTCATACGCATCACTCACTTCCATGTTTGTATCGATACACAATACTAGCGGCGTAAGTTCAGTTCATGTGACAAATAGCCGGTAACCATGACAAATTTATTTCCATTATTGAAGGTGAAGAACTGGGAAGGCAGTCAGTTACTGATGCAGTCAAAGCAGGGCTCTGCAGTAATGAGAGTTCTTTCCCAATAATGGTTGTACTATTTCCAAGAAATCGCAAGTTTATGTTTATACATACAATCGCAGAACAGAAACTAACATTTATATTTGACACAGTTGAAATATATATAAACAATTTTGATGCTGCAATTTTTAAAGAAATACTATCTTTATTTCAAATGTATGAATCTATAAAATTTGGATACCCGAGTTATTAGAAATGTTTTCCATTAAAAAAATTATTTATCCCCAAACACATTTTGCAATGTAAATAGCATTAATTTTTTTTGGGGGGAGAGAGAAGTCATATTTCATGAATTTCATTTCTTTTGTATCTTATTCGCATAACAATTATATGAAGAATGGTCTGAATGCACTAAAAGAAAATATTCAAACATTTTGTTTCCATTTAAAAATGATTGGAAATAAGTTTAATAGACCATGAAATTTAAATTAATTTTAATCATCACCTCTGTTCACATAGAACATATTTTTGTTCAGAAAAGCTGAAAAAAAACTTAATACAATGTTAACAAAGATAACAGCTTTTTTTAAAAAATTTGAATGGGATAAAATTTTAAATTAAGCCGTATGTCAAGCCTTTCTGCGAAGTAATTATGACATAAATAAACAGTATATCACAGTGTTATAACATTTTCAGCTAATTTTTGCTTTTACAAAGTTCATTTGACAGATTTTTTTTTAAAATCTTGAATACAATTTTCATTTGAAGACAATGTTTCGGACACTTCACATATATGCCCCATGCATTGGTGCAAAAGAACTAAAATGTAAATTTAATTTCCTTTACAAATAATGTTTTTGGAGTCTCAGCCTCACGAGGAAATATAATTATAAATAATATAAAATTATATTATCAGTTATACAATTAATACATATAACATTCACTAAACTTAACGAACATAAGACATTAAAGGATGTATAAAAGTAAAGCTTCACAAACAAAATAAATATCAAACAAAATATCATTCATCATTATCAACACTTTGAAAATATTTTTTTCACTTTTAAATTTACCATAAGTTTGCATTTCTAGAAGCAAGATCATAAATAATTGTGCAATATACATCTGCAATATGCTTTGAAGTGGTGCAATATACATTTAATAGTGCAAAATACATTAAGGGGAAATAATTTTAAATGAAAAATATTAGATACAAGAAAATATTTAATGAAAAAAATTAAAAATTTAGATTAGAAATTCCTTTAGCATTTTTATAACCAATTATTAATTTTAACTATTAGTATCTAATATCACTTTTTAAAGTTTATAAATGAAACCTTTCGTAGTTATTACTACTTCATGAGCAAACTGGTATACATTTCGCTAGACAAATGTCTCAATTTCAATTATTAATTTTAAAAATCCATACTATTTATAATTATCATTAACTGAGTCATAATTAATAATAGAATAACAAATTGCAATCAATAACTTCTTTAATGTGCTGTAAGCATATTTAATAAAATTCATGAAGTCATAACATACCTGCTTGTACTTTTAAAATGAAATAATACCACAAACCAATAAACATTTGTTTCTTTTCGCAATTTATATTTCATACTTGAGTTAATTTATTCCTATAATCCATAAAATTGAAACTGATCATAAAGAAAAGTTTTCAGGATAACATTTTCTGCAATAAATTCGAAATCAATATTTTAAACTAATAATAAAATCTCGCCTGAGCTTAATAATCATATTTTTGTCATACTATCAATTTCCGCAATTTTATATTTCTATATTAAGGGTGTCTCCTGTAACATTCCTATATTATAGGGTAACATTTCTATATTAAGGGTGTCTCCTGTAACATATTCTTTACATTTTCTGCAATAAATTCGAAACCAATATTTTAAACTAAAAATAAAATCTCGCCTAAGCTTAATAATCATATTTTTGTCATACTATTAATTTCCGCAATTTTATATTCCTATATTTAAGGATGTCTCCAGCAACTTTTGTATTTCTTCTTACAGTAACTACTGAAAACTTCTGCTTAATGTTAGCATTAAGTATACAATATTTAATGTTCTACATATTTCCATTATATCCATCTCAACAAAATCATTGTCAAATTCAAAATAAAGCGAACAAAATTAAATAAGCACGTAGAATTTAAGTTCAATTACATTATTTGAAGACACTCCACAATAACAAAATAGCTTTCGTTTATCATTTATCACTGCAAAAATGTTGAAAAACATAAGAATCCTAAATTGTATAAATTGCTGAGCGTTAGGACAACTTTTATAATGATCACAAATTAAAATACAAAAATAAATAGAAGTATAATAAATTGCTCAAGATTATTATTAGTTCATTTGATAGCAGTAAGATTTCGCAACATTTCGACATATTCTGAAATTACATACGAACACACAATGAGATAATTTCGGGGAAATAAAATGTAAATGATTCTTATAAATCACATCAGCTAATTATTTCAGCCTATGAAATATCGGGAAAGTGAAATCACTAATGGAATACTTTAAGTGTATTATTTACACACATTTCGTGTCACTTTCCATTTTGAGATTCTTCCAAAAATAAAATATGTAAAATCATTGAGTCCCATCCAGATTTTTGGACTTTAAAATTTTATAAATTAACAAATGATGGAAAAACGTACTACGTTATGAAATGATTTCTATATCGAGATTAATTTTAGCACTAAAATTTAAAGGAAAAAGTTCTCACGCTTGAGAAAACCCGAAAAGGAATTTAAACGGACAAGAATCGATAAAATTACAATGAAATAATTTATTCTTTCTAGTTGTACAAATCCTGTCATCTAGCTTTCGTTTTAAAAAAAATATAATGCGAGAAGAAGGCCGGATTATATGTGAAGAAATTTTATGAATGTCTGACACAAGAGTAGAATCATTAATGTCTGAAGAAAATATGACGAAACTTACAATAGAACCGTCTGTTTTAATTAAAAATGAGTAATGTTATCTAATAGTTACAATACTTTCATGATTACTTTGATATCATGATTACTTGAATTCATGGAACTTTGAATATTTTTAAGATTTTGCTATTAATGCTATTTGCAAACAAGGCAAATCGAAAAGAAGTGATTTAGAATTAGATGAGAACTTTGTTGGAACAAATGCTGGATTTTTTTTAAGGAAGTTTACATTAAAAAATTTCAATGAGAAACTAAAATACGCATTTCTTTAAAAATATGGAAATATACTTTTCTTCGAAAATGAAAACGGTGGAGATTAATAATTTTTACATATTTAGATTCATTGGAAGACTAAGATTTCTTTGCTTAGGAAAGCCTTTGACTTAAGTAAATGCTCCTTTTTCTGAATTGTTTCAAGGAAAAAATGTATCACAAAGTTAATAACTTCGATCTGTCTATAGGTAGCTAGGAAACTTTCCTACAATTTAATTAAAATATGTCTTATGTTTGAAAAAGAACCTATAAAGTTCAAAGTAAATATAGATGCGCAATATTTTATCCTGTATTCATGACTTTCAGTTATTGATTGCTATCCTACTTTCAGCTAGGATTGTTTATTTTTAGCTAACGAAGAAAAATAAAGCTCTCTCATAGTCCTTTTGAGAAAACATTAAAATTAATGGCGCTTCAAATAATTTAAGCGCGTTTATTTCTTTTTAAAAATGTTCTTGATTTCGGGGGGGGGGAAGAGATCTACAGTTCATTGATCAACTATATGCACTTTTTTTTAATTGTTGGATGCAATGAAATGGCTGCTCTTCTCATAATAGTTCTTAATATTAGTCTCTCACTTTGAAACTCAAGGGCTATTTCGAAACGGATTTTGCAATTCCCAACAGGGGCCAGACGTCGACGACGACACCTGAGCCGATATATTTACCATAAACCCCCACAATTGAAGATAGTTGCATGTTAAACCTGAAGTCGAAGGTTACCATATCTACATGCATCAGAAACCAGGTTTCGGACCTAGAACTTGTAAAAGTCGATGTCTACTTCCAAAAAAGTTCTACATATATTTTCGATTTCACTGTGCCATTCTTAACATCTTGCAATCTGATATCTTTTTTCGCCGGTTTATATATAAAACTGATTTCGAAGCAAAAAAATTTTTTTTCCTCCCCTAAGGTTCTTATAAGCAAATTTTGAAAAAGGTTCATTGATTAAAAGTAAACATCTTTTCATAGAATTTTCGTTTTTAAAGAATACGAAACTTTGGTTTGAAATTGATTGAATCTTCAGTGATGGATTTGGGACCTAAATTATTCATGATTTGATCTTAATTTACATAATTAAATTGAAAAACTGTCAATTAATCTGAGACAATTAGAATATGGCGTCTGGGAATATAGGCAGGAAATAAGTTCTTCCAAATATATTACTTATAAACATTCAACTGGATTAAAAAATCCTGCACTAAACTATTTTTTTTTTACTAAATAACAATCCAAATGAAAGAAAGTAAGGAATGCAGGTTAAATACTTTAAAAATAATATTTTTAAATTAGAAATTAGCGGCTAATTTTAAATTTCATTTATGGGAATTGAAGATTAAAAGAGATAAAGACGAGAAGTGCCAAAAGCGAAAATGTCAGGAAATTGTTTAAGTTTTCTTTTACGTTTATCTAGACACTTAAAAAGTTCATCGTTTGCATTCAACCTTATCCCGGAGCTTCTTTTGGTTCCAGAAAAAATAAAATTTTAAATATGTTTAGCACTTTTGTCGGGACCTAATTCAGTCCACGACCTCTTTATACTTAGTTTTGAATTATTTAGAGAACTAGCTGAATTTTTTTCACTTTTATCGCATAAGGCATCGCTCTTATGATACTCTTTACTTTTATTTTATTTTTTACTGAGTGATAAATCTATTATGTATATATCAGCCAGTATGCAAGGCATTACTTTAAAACTGCAACACACATACAACATGTTTCAAAGGCTTTCGATAAAAAAAATCTACACTAATGACCGTGCTTTAATTAACCATTTAAATTAAGATAATCAAGCTGAAGATTCATGGATTTGAATATTTGACTTAACCAATTCCTGATATTTTTTGAAGTTAAAATTTAATTGATATTCAAAACTTTTCCATTATTTTGCACATAATTTCGTAACTCATTTATTATGAGATCCTTCAGGTTTTTTTAAAAAGGAAAATAGATTCCAATTTTCGGATAACTAAACATGAATTTATAACACTTTCAAAAAGACATCGGACTAATGCTTCCAAATTTAAAGACATAATACTGCTTTTAAATTTGTCTAAAAATGAAGGTGGGTGGTAAGAGCAGACATGGTCGCAGTGAAAAATAGTACCGAGGTTGTTTTTTTCTTTTTTTTTTAAACTGCAAGTAACAAATATTTTTTAAACATCAGCTTTATCTATTTTTCAGAGAATGATAACACCTGGAAATAACAACATGCGCTGGGAGCACGCGCAATTCATTTATTACGAGAAAAATCAAATGACTCTTGAGAATAAATTCAGACATTCTATATATGAATGTTACAGATTAGATTGATCAGAAACGAATCCTGTATAAGAAATTCTTTTGTAAATTGAGCGCTATATCATAATTAAAGCATTTTTGAAAGATTTAACAAATTTAGAACAGAACAGAAATATATTAACATCTAAAACAAGATTATTATTTAATTCTTATGAAAGACTTTCTCACAATCGGTTTCAGATCGTGGCCTCACCCTCATGGCACTATAAAGCCATCGATACAAGAACATTTTCTGTCAAATAGAAAATCAAACGGTAAATGAACAGAACATTACTTTCGAACTCATGTTGTTCACTGAAAAAAAGAACAGAAACAAACGCAAGAAATGGATCAAATCAAAAAGAATTTTTAAAAAAAAGTGATTAAAGATCTGTGTTTAGCTTTGCAACGACAAAATTTCAAAAAACTTGTGCAACGAATTCACGCAATGTTCGATCTTTAAAGAAATAAAACACTGTAATGTCTTAAAAATCATCCTCTCAATGTCTTACAATCGAATACCAAAAAGGAATATTTTCCATAAAGGCGAAAATGTTAAATCCAAAACAATTCGCATTTCAAATTCCAGTTTAAATCATCTACTGAAGAGAATTGAAGATCATTATATTAAATTTATCAAGAACGATTTTTTTTTTTGAAAAATAATACGAAGCGATTTTTTATTATATCTTTTTTAATATCGAAACAATTCAGTGAGGCTGAAAAAAACCTAGATTTATTCTTCGGAACTTTAATCAAAATATTTATATTTATTCTTCTTTTATCCGAACAGATTTTAATTTAAATCTAATGTAGAATGATTTTATAGAAGGAAGGGGGCGAAATGAAACTTATTAAAACATATCAACTATCCTGTAAAAATTAAAACATCAAAATTTTAATTAAGCAGAATAGAATCAAAGTTTTTAAATTTATACATTTCATTTACTACAAACAAATTATTTCACATATCCATCTAACGAACATGTCAAAATCTCCAACTCGAAAAATACAGTACAGGAAAACAGGAACAGGCTACAAAAATATTAATTCAAATGTGTAATTGAGATTAAAACAAAATCTTTATCTACAACTTCTGATCAAAGGGAGTACCGGAGTTTAATTTTTCCCCATCAAAGAATTAAAAATATACGAAAGGATCAAAAGAATTCAAATACTGTTTACAATTTTGTCATAGTAAATTTAACCATTACGTCAGGATTTGTAGGAATTTGATTCGAGGTTATATAATGTAACTTCGATTAAACAGCTTCTACGTATAAATAAAACAAAAAAAAAACGCCCACTATTTTAAACTAGGGGCTTAGACCAATTTTTTTACTGACAATCTACAATTATTTTAAAGATTCACTTTAATGATATCAACTAAAGTATGTCCTGAAGTTCGAAAAATAATATGTAGCTGCAAATAACATTCATTCTAAATATAAATATCGTATTTGATACAATTTTACTATACTGCAGAAGGTTTATAATGTTAATTGTATTTCACTTTTGTGACAGAATTAAAAAAAATGCTAATATTGGAATACATTCGAAGTTAATTTTATATTATATATTCCTAACTTATAACCAATTGTCAACTGGCATATATATAATCATTCGCCAGAATTTGAAGTTAGCGTGAAGTTAGCACTTCGAAAATGTATTTTTCGAAATAATGCAAAGTATTCAAAACTAATCTTTATTTTTTAATATTTTACTACATTAAATAAATCCTACTTATATCTAGAAAAGAATTTTTAAACGATTTTTAATGCTTTTTCAATATTTTTTATTAAATTTTTTTCAAAAATAGGAAACTTACGTTTTTTAGAATTTTTTTCTTTACAGAGCCATTTTAAATTTGGTGTTCTTTACATAATTTATAAAGATTTACTCAAAAATCTATGTTTTAAATTAAATTGGATGCTAATGATTAATTTTCCTGGTATAAGAACTCATTCAATACATTTCATTTGAACCGAGAGCTTACATAATCATACCATTAAAATCGCTACCAGACACTAATATTAAGATTAGAATAACGCAAAAATATTTTAGATATATCATCGCCTAATAAGTAATAAGCATTATCAATAAGAGTTAAATATTTTAATAGTTAATTTAACTTATGTAATTTTGATTAATTTAATAACTGATGATTGTCTTCCAGATACTAAAATTTTTTAACCCTTATTTAAACCTTTCCTATATTTAATGCTGTTCATTTCTGTGTAATCTTTTATTTAATTATATTAGTTATTTTAATTCTGCGCTGTTTCCAGAATCATTTTTTCAAACCATATTATTTCAAAATATCAAAAAAGTTGTGAAATCAAATGCAAAACAAAGTTGATTTTTACCAAGTTCTATTTTAGAAGGATAAAAAGTCGTTTCAATAAAACACGACATTGAAATAATTGATATAAAAGGATGCATGATAAAAATTTAAAATAATTGATTATTAAACATTTAATACTACTAATATAAAGATTAACTACTATTATATTTTGATATATAAATATATTAATATATTGTGAAGAATTTTTAAGATAGTACTATTATGTTACAAGTTGGTTCTGAAAGCAATTACATTTTTAAATTAAACAGTTACGCTAATAAGCAAGAGAATTCATACCTAGATTGCATATCTTGAGTATTAATTATTTTTATCTTATTTTACACAATTTAAAACTGCATGCAAGTAAGCGTTTAATTTTTTTTAAAAACTTATTCGTCTGATATTCTAACTATTAAGAATAATATGTTTAGTTTCATTAATGACTTATTTAGAAGTAAAACTGAATAGCATTATAAATCGAATACTCATTTTTTTTTACTAGTTTTCTGCTAAACAAAATAAGTTCAAAGTTTTTCAGTGGATTCTTCAGTGTCTTTAGAAGAAAAGTAGTATAATTTCACATTCTTCTTTATTATCGTTACTAGTATTTTTTATTATCAGTACTAGACAATTTGACCTACGATTCCTTAATGAAAGATTTCTCCTTTAATAAATAGACGAGGAGAAGAAAAATTAAGGCAGAAAATTTATAAAACAAAATGTATCAATGAAGATTTACATTGTAGATACGAAAGACATTTTTACAGTGGCAACAAATAAATCGGAATTGTTATGAAATAACTTATAAATGGCAAACGGAAAAAAAGGAAAGAAAAAAAACGACTATCTAGTATTTTTCTCCTCGAATTTGAAGATTTTAAGTATTTATTCAAAACAGATTTAAAGTGAATACTTAAAAAGCTTATAAAATTGTTGGAATCCATTTTTTGTATACTATTAATTACTTTCAAACTTCACGATTTGGCTCAGTTATGTTATTTTAGATAACTTGACAAAAATCATTCAAGTATTAAGTTCCCACGAAATAACTGTGTGTGTGTACATATTGTATCAAGTGCAGATACTTGAATGAAATGAATTTTCGAAAAATTTCAATGCTTTATTTCAAACCGAATGGTTTGGTTCAACTTCTATTCAGACGCCAATAAAAACAAATGCTATATCTGTACTATAATCAATAGAAATAAATGCTAATAAGATTTATTATAAATTATTTCAATCTCTCTGGGCTGTTGAGTACACATTACAACATCTTTCTATTATTGAAATTACGATAGTGTCAAGCCCAACACACTAAGATGAATTTCTTTTAACGGCCATTGGGTTTCATTGGATCGTGATTAGTCGTCGTTATCGCTATCCAACATCGATGTGTCCATGAAGATGTAAATATTTAAATTCAATTATTCTAAATTTTACAAAATGCTAAACGAATGTAAGTTCTGATACAAACTAAGAATCACAGTAACATTCTTATTTATCCCTAATTATAAACTATTTTTAGAAACATGGTGTAAATTAGATGTGTGCCTTTTTCTTAGTTTCACTTGGCTTCATAACTTTCGTTGACGTTTATATGCGATAAAGTTGAAAATTTAAAAATAGTATTCAAGCACTAAAAGTACATATAGTCTTGGCAAATGGTGAATTTCAACACTCTGTAACCATGTCTGAAATTTATAAATTTTCATGATCAAGCGTTTAATCCAGAGCTAGAAGCTTTAGTGAGCATTTCATTCTTATGTAAGCGTGATGCGATTTGATTTGCTTAATGCTTACAGACCTCTTCTGGGACATTGAGTTTTAACTACACAAAAGCTCAATTAAATGCCTCGCATTCGTACAATAATAAGATTCAAATACTTGAAGAGGAAAGATATACTTGCATCAATAATATTACTAATTGCCCTTTAAAAATTCAAAAATTCATTCTTTCGTAATATGAATTTTGAAGTTGAATTATTTCATGACATTAATTATCGCCATAATTATCCTGTATGTTGTACATTTTAACATGGTACAATTTATTATTTAAAATTTATAAGAAATATATGAAGTCGAGCTTCCTGCAATAAATCATGTAATTTTATAAAGCTCTGGCATTTTTGTACTAGTTTCGAGTCAGGGGTGGAGTTTCAACCAGGCTACTGATTATAGCTGCTCGGCTTCAGGTGGGGTGGGATGGGGGGCAGAATGCAGGCAGATCGATTAAAAATATTCTTTCTCTACTTACAAATAAATTTTTAAAAAGCTCAAATTCTACGAACTGTAAAATACTAGGGTTATAAGTTTGTTGACGCTTAATCGCTAAAATCACAAAATATAGTTGAGAATATTTATATGTAATAAATGGAACATTGTTATTAATTTATTATGGAATATCCAATTTTACAGGTCTTGTAAAATAATTTTTAAAATTATATTTGTTTCAAGTTTATTATTTCCTCGTAATATAATTTTATTCTTTTGATCTGATTGCTTTAAATCTCTTGCTGGCGATTTTTAAAAAACTATTTAAATGCAGTGTTTGCTAACAAATTCAATTTTTTTTAAAAAACGTGAACCGTTTTTATTTGCTGAACGATAATATGATACGATTCAAATATGTAAAAGTAAAAAAAGATAAGCACATAAAGTCAAAAAACTCGCGGAATGCAATAGAATACCGACCGAATTACAACCTCCGAATATCAAGGAATAAGCATCTGAATTTCGAGGATTAACATTTGAGTTGTAAGTTGTGAAAGAAAATAACGCGAACTATTTTCTTATTCAACAAAATAGCTGTCTTCAGGATAATTCAGTTCTGAAATTTTGAAAAACTATGCATATGCAAATGAACTATCTGTTTTTGAACTGAACATGAGAAATAAAGAAAGCTGAGCTGCTTGGATGGTAAAAAAAAATTAATAACCTATGTATTATCGTGAAGCTATTTTAAAAATTAACACTTGTAAGTCAAAAATTCTGCTCAATGCGTAACTAAATTGGATAGTCTTTAATGAGGTGGTTATAATTACTTGAAACGACAAAATGCCAGCATCCGTCCACCAATTTTGAATAATTGCGGCGATTAGATATTTATCGGCTACGAAACACATTCCATTGTTAATCGGTAGTTGAACCCACTCTCATTATTATTAAATTCGGCTTAAGTTAACCCAGAGATGGCGTTAGCAAGGGGACATTTACTCCCTTTTGGCAACCACTTGCCCCCACCCCCGTTGGTGAAAAATCGGGAGTTCCTTCCACAGAAGTTTTCATTTCAGAATGGTTATGGTGAGCTCAGTATTGTTGTTGCTTATCCCCCTCGGATTGAACACCATTTCAAATCAAGTCCAAGAGATAGGGGAAAGAGGGATACAGTAGTTTCGGAGGGTAAGGACCCCTGAGCACCCGACAGCAGAAGCCTGACTTCTAAATCATAAGAAGATGACACACACTCTCTTGCAGAACTCCTTTTTACAGGGGGGGGGGGGGCTCTTTCACACACCTCACAGATAGAACACAGGGTAAAGAATAACTCGCACCCGGGAAGTCCAGATCACGGGGAAGACGAGCTACCCCAACTAAGGTCAGGACACCGGTGAGCTGAGTATCAACGATTATAACAATTTAAAAACCATCTTAAATTTAATATACTGTATACAATCGAAACATCCAAGTAAGGTTTAAGAGATTTGACTGATTCCATTTGGAAAATCGATAAGGTGACAAATCCATAAGCTGTCGCATTTTACCGATAATTTTGGTTGGACGTTTGATATTACAGGTAATTTTTGGTTGGCGTTTTTTGGATGAAGACGTTAAGCCTGCAGATTTTCCACAGAAAAGATCAGCATCTGAATTTTAATAAAATCAAAATAATATTTAATTTTCTTTAATTAAATTGAACTAGGAGTTATTTTGAGGCCAAATGCGAAAAATTGTGCTCGCTCACTTGTCAGATTTTTCTTGCCTTCTCCCCATCGACAAACTTCTGCCGCCGCCTCTGAGTTAACACCCCTCCCCATCTTGTATGTTTCACCATTCTTGGCCAAGACTGTAGGTAGGAAAATCTATACCGTTCAATTCCCTGCAAATGTATGCGATAAATATTCATCACATTCCATTTGACAAGCAGAAATGCAATAGAAGCTGTGGTCTGCCGCACACTGTGGGATCCGTTCCTAGTCACAAGGAATGTCGTGGTGGGTGAATCCCTCGAAACGCTCGAACAGCGATAGTGATGGGCACGGAGACAGAAGTCGAATCGAGAGCTGATCAGCGGGGTAGAACTCCCTCAACATTGAACATGCACAGTTAAGTAATTGCATTAAAACATTCACATGTGCATAAATGTATATTTATAAATTTAATTTCATTTAAAAAAATATAAAGTCTATAGTTACAAAATTCAGAATTCAAAACCTTTGCATTCTGAAGGCAATTTCGTTTAGCCTGATATCTTACAAATGTCGCAGTTAACGTCACATTTAACATCAATTTTAAATCGATGGTTTTTAATGAATGCATTCCATATTAAATACAGATTCATAGTCAATAAATGTAAAGATTGCTCGGTCATTTTCTTTTAAATCGTTAAGATGAAAAAATATATCTTGGTTAAAAAATACTAGAATTTAAACAAGTTTTTTTTAAAGCAATATTAAAAATAAAAATAATTTTTTCCAAAAATTAGGAATTTTTAAAAATTACAACCTAAAAACAGGTTTCCGAATTTAATCGCAAGTATTCGTTCTGTTTTAATTTAGAAAATATGGTCGATATTATAGTAGATATAAATGTTATAATATAGATATTGCGCAGTAGATTCCAAGCCATAATTTCATCGATTATTTTGAGCGATTAAACACGCATTATAATTGTTTTTCAAAATTGTCAACGAGTCTGAGCCATGACCATTGGAGAAATATGCAGTACATCTTCAATTCTGTGAATATGAAACAAAAAGGACGGAAACCAAGTTTTCAAGATGTTTTAACAGTTACCGTTACTGCATCCTGAATTCCGTAGGGGTAACCAGAGCAACTGGAAAATTAAATATTTTTAAATTTGAATTTAATAAATCGAAAAATAATTTTACGGCAGTGCTAAAATGAAATCGGAATATAAATCCCACACCTATATATTGTACCAATAAAACGCATTAAATATTTTAAAACTTCCGAAACAATCGTATTAGATCAAGAAATCTTGTAGATTCAAGATTCTCATGCGTTAATTCAGAATTGATTAAAATATTGTATAACATTTTAGAATGCATCGATGGCACGAATTTGCAAACTCCTCACACTAGATATCAACAACATAAGCAACTTTCAAATATTATATATACATACATTTGCATTTTTTAAAAAAATGTTAAAATAGAGTGTTCAGGCGATATTTTTAAGTTTCTAATAAAATACTAAGAATTCATGGGTAGTAGCGAATTAAAATATATTTTATCTTGTACTTTTCTACTTTTTGGTTATCTAGATAGTTCGATTAATTCAATAAATTTTAGAGCCACCAACGCAATTATAACACGATAAACAAACACGCATTAAGCGTAAAATAAGCATTCAAAGCTTTTTATTTTTTTACTTAATCCTATACAAGACTAATTCAACATTTTTCTTTATATTTTCAGTAATGCAAAACATTTATCGCGTTAGTTTATATTAGAACAGCCCGAGAGAAGGATTTCCTCTAAACAGATTTTACACAAATTTGAAAGAAATCTGCAAATTTGGCAAGCACAGACAGACGGACATTTTCCAAAAATTCCGTTTTTCGAATTCGGAGAGGTATAAATCGCGAGGATTCATCAAAATATGGAATTTCGAATTTTCTGACCATTACTATACTTTCGCTATACTACGTATACAAGGAAGTAAGAGATATGTAAATGAAGTTCTAAGAAGATTTGAAAATTTGATATTTTTTCATTCCGTATGTTTAAAGATGATTTTTATATCTATATTTAAAAAATTCAAGATTTCAAAACTCATAAAAACGAATATTTTTAAATGCTTTAAATAATTTTCCATGCAGAATTTCTTTTTTTAATTTTTAAGAGAACTGACGTAAGTTCTGTCGCTTACGCTTTGCAGTTTTTAATGCTAAAATTTGTTACTCTGAAACAACAGTCAAGATCCGCTACCTGTTAAAAACGGAGCTAAAATTATCTTTCGAAAACGAACGAACATTCATGTTTGCTAAATATTTTACAAGGAGTCATCGCACATTGGACCTTCAAAATGCAAAAGTGTTTAAAAGCCCATTATAAAGTTTGCAAAAACTGGGATATTTACCTAAACATCAGAAAAAATAATCATAAAAGGTCACTTACCTTTCATACAATTAATATTTAACAATTATGATATATAATAAATTCAACTTGATTATTAATTTGTTATTTTAAAAATCACAGTTCCTGAATAAAGAAAGCAAGAAAAAAATCTGAAGATGCTAAAAATTTTCATTCACTCCCAAAAATTTTCTTCATTATTCAAGAATATACGAGCACAATTGAGAAGAGAGCAAATTTTCACTTATTCTTAAAACTTAAAAGCTCTTTACAATAATTAGGGAAAATGGCTTTTGATCTGTGCTATTATTCAATTATATGCTAAGAAAAAACTCCACAGATAAGTGAAAAATTTACAAATGCAAATTTCACAAGGAAGTTTATGAAAATAGAAACGCATAAAAAAACACATTTACTATAAAGGTGACTGCTTCCCCAGTCACCTTTATTTATAACTTTATAAATGTTACTTAGAATAGATTCCAATCTTCTATCATAATTAGAGTGGAAAATTCAATCCTACTAAAGAAATTTATACGAAACGAACAAATATTTCTTTTTAAGTTACAATGAAGTCTGAAATCAAGAAAATATTCGATATATTTAATATTTGAAGTTCTCAGAATATTATTAAAATTGAAAATTCGTCTAATATGCTTCAGACATTTATGATAAATATTACTGATTATTAAGAATCAGTGATCGCTTAACGTTTTCTATTATTACGCATCAGTTGCAAGAATTAAAAAAAAAATGATTAAAATGCACGATTTACTAATGCGTTTGCTTTAATTATTTAAATAAAAATTTGACATTAATATTCAATAATGCTTTTAAAACCAAATTACTTATTGTAAGCAGCTGCACACTGCTGCACAATTTCCAAAATTGGACATACACTACTAAAATAGCAAATTAAAAAATTTACAGGAAACAAAAGAAATTCTAAAGGATAATGCATCGTATTCTGCTTTTTATTTTTCCTAACTTTAATTTTAACGACAATTTACTTATAATAAATATGACATAGAAGTACAAAAAATTATAATAAAATAATTTGAATTGATAAGATACAAAATTGATTTATTATTTTAAAAGGTAGAAAATTGCACACCAGATGCATTCATGAATCTTGTGTTGGTATATTCATAAATGTTAAGTGTTAGTTTAGCTCATTACAATTATTAAATATTTAATCTGAAATGAGCCTATATCACCACATTCTACATGTTATCAAAAGGCAGGCAGTATATTGAGTCTATGACCATTATTTCCATATTTAATAGTGAATAATCAGATTTAGTTTGATTTTATTGATATCTACATCAAAATCTATAAAGGTTTATTGATATCTACATAGTATGATTTTATTGAAATCTTTTAAATTAAATAGATAAATATTTTGAGATGGACCTCGTAAGTTCAAACTAAGGTCGAATGTCTAGAATGTCTGCTGAGCCTGCACACCCCCTCCAAAATTCTGTGCCAGTTTAGAGATATGGCATTTGATTCCAATTATCTCAATATAGACCAGACTTGTTTACCCAATTCTTCAGTATCATGGCATTTCAAACCTGGTAGAGAAGGCACAATGATTAATATTCTGAGACATCGAAATATTAGACTCACTGACAGGAAACAAGTAGTATTTGACTGATTTTAGGGAAAAGAGGCCAATAATTGCATTTCACAACCTAATTCACAAATAACTAAATCTAACAAATGTATAAAAAAGTCAATAAAGTCTTTTAAATAAGAAAAACCAAAATAATACTCACATGTGGTCCACTAGATGCAAACCTTGATTTGAAGAAATTCCTCTTCTATTTCTTCTTTCAATCCCTTTAGCACAAGATACTGTACGATATTTCCACGATATTCGATGTATTGAATGCCGGTCCATGTCGAAAAGATATTGTAAACAATGTTGTTTAGAATTTTGTGTTAATAGGATCTGAAAAATTAATTACAATGTAGCTTTAATTAAATGCAACTACAATAGAGTGCAATCCAACTGAATAGTTTTTAATGAAACACACATGCAAATTAGAGCGCTTTTTATTTGTGAACTAAAAATAAACATTTTTAATGAAAAATAAGGACATCAAAATGAAATCACAAATGCTTGAAACTAAAATGCTATAAAGAAATTGCAATGAATATTCTAATTCCAAAATATATATTATATCATTAAAATTTTGATTACCTTGTAGCATTTTTACCTTGTAGCTAATTTTGTTTGGACACTCAGGTTTTTTGGTAGAAATATTCTATATTTTTTAATACTCATAATAGCGTGCTTCCAGAAAAATTTAGATAACAAAAAAGGCTTTTTTCAGTCTAATGTTTTTTTTATCTTTCATTATCAATAAAATTATGGAATGCCCATTATCCAAAATTCAATTCAACTTAATTTATTAATCTATAATCTAATTAAAAAAATGATAAAATGGTATATTTTATGAAAGAAACTCCCAGAAATTTTTACACCTCAATACCGAAGAGAAAATTCAGTTGCAAAATTTAATGCAAGAAAAGTTTAATTAGAAGAACTCGCGTTTAGTCGATGATAATTATGGATATTCTTTTTGACGATCAATATGAAATCATATACAGTGAAAAAGATCACATCTTTTTATGCATGAAGAACAAAGTTCAAATTGCAGGAAACTAGGAAAGTAATCGAGTCGTCAAGTTTTGTTACTATTGATTATTTCAAAGCAAAACTAGAGACCTCGGGATATAAAATCGAAGCAAATAGTTGCTGCTTTTATCTAAACTACAGAGATCTAACTTTTTTAAATATTATTCTGAGGTCAAAGCAGATGCTACCCATAAAACTCGTTCGTTATTTTAATCCATCAATTATTATTGGCGTCTTTCAAAAAACAAAAAAATAAGAATTTCCGTCCTAACTTTTAACTTGATAAAGAGAATCCATTATGCACTTTAATATTATACACACATTTTTTTAAGTAAAATAATTTGAATGAAAATGAAAGGAAAAACAACGAAGTCTCCCCTCTAATAAAGATATTACAGAGAATACCTTACGTGTAATTGACGTACAATAATTACGAAATATTAACCTTTGGTTCGAATGTAGCATTTTTACTGAATCTATCGGCTAACCTCGGAGAGTTATTTGGCGATTAATCTCTGGCATGCTCCCTTAATGACCTAGAGTTTCATTTTTGATACCAATCTTTTAAACTGAATGTTCACATTACTATTAGTTTTTTTTTATAGGTTGGCTGTACGTATTTTACTGTTGTATAATATTCTTTCCAACGAAATTTTAAAAAATAATCAAATGTCATTATTGTTTTATTTTATCTATGACATATTACTTGCGGGGCAAAGTGAACAAGTAAACACATTTTACTAAAAGTTTTGTTGAATACAAATTTGATATATTTTCTTTTTCTGAAGAATATAAATACTTTTGAGGTAAGTGAATATATTATTTTCGCTATGATATAATTATTTTTTGCGAGTGCATGTTTTACTTGAAGAAACTAGTGCTATTTTTCTGAGTATCAATTTTGATACTTCAGGCATTCCGCCCTACATAAAACCCACCTACTAATTCTTTGGCTATTTTTCCCTTCATCTAGACCCTCAAGCAAACACAGTAATATTAAAAATAAATCACTTTCGTAAATCAGGCTACTAAGGGTTAATAGTATTTCAAAATCGAATTAGTTATTAGACGCGTTTTTTCAACAACCGATTGAAATAAAAAAAATTCACACAAAACTGCAATCGTAGTCGCTAAATCCCATATCAGACTTGATAAATTTAAATCATTTCTACTTTAATTGTGTTTACATGTTTCAAAAGGTATAAGACCGAAAAATGGTCAGCCTTTGGTGGATATGGCTCAAAATTTGACAAGCGGCTACTATACAGATATTAAATTGTGTATCAACTTTTATCCATCTAGCTTTCCATTTTATAGTTATTATGTTAAATTATATTCGAATAGCCTGAGATGGATTTTCTTTGAATAGATTTTGCTCAAAATTCGACAGAAATCTAGAGACTTTGAATAAAGACCATCTACCAAATTTCATTTGTCTAGCACAAAGCGTTTTTGATTTATCGTGTTCACAAACAGGCATAATCTCAAAAATGCATTTTTCGAACATAAAGGGGGTCTAAAACGTTGAAATTCTTCAATCTCGAATGATTTCTCGATAAATATTATTCTCTCCATACCTCGTGTACGAGAAATTAAAAATGAACGAAATAAACCCTACATACTCTGAATTAAATTGAGTCAGTTGATTCATAAGCTAAGCTAAGTCGTTACTGTTATACTTCAAAATAACTTTGCATAGAATTCTGTTTTGGGGAGGAAGGTGGGGGAGGGGGGAAGAATATATACTTTGTAAAGTCTAAATAGGTACAGCTTAATTAAGATAAAGAACATCTGATATGTAGATTAGAGATGAATCATTTTATTCGTCTTCCCTATTCAATAACCATTCGCAACTGAAAATGAATCTGATAATTTTGGCTTTTAAATTTATTAACCGAGTGGTTCGTAAAATTCTCTTCACTTGGAAATAACAAATGGTAAAAGAAATAGATGGGTGGCGTACATATCAACTTCAGGGCCATCAATAATAAATTTATTAAGACACAAAATTCATAGTAGTTCGAATTAAGCCTCAGAGGCATACCTACATAAAACTGTGACAAGGACATTCGAGTGCTCCTCCTAACTTTTTTTTCCTAATTGAGGGAGTTTAAAGTTCAAAAGTTGTTAATCGTATATTATAATATAGCAACAAAAGTAGCCACGATAATGCGCTAAAAGAGCACTATGCCACACTGAAGCTATAAATGATCTACACCTACGCTCGATAAAAATAAAATAGAATAATCCGATAAATTTTAAAATCAATTTATGGCAGAAATTAATTTGCATAGGTCCAAAAGAAAGTAAATTTTGCAAATGCTAGTAGTCCTTATTGATTTGCATCAGTGCTTTAGCCGTTATTAATCTGAAGGAGTGGAATTCATTGATAGAAATGTGGGTTCGAAAATTCTCACTTGGAAGGTTAAGGTCAGGATTTTTTTTTACAAAAATTCCATTTTTAGGAACATGAAATAAATTAGTAATAAGTAAATCTGTAATAATGAGTAATCTGTAAAAAATAAGTAGTAATAAGTAAATAACATGAAGTAAATCCGATAGGCAAGCTTCATATACATCAAAATCTGAAATTGGATCGTTAAATATTTTCAAAATATAAAAATATATCACTTTGCAGTTTTTAGCATTTTAAAGAACACGTTTATGCATTTTATTTCAACTCACATTTTCAACACATTCTCTGATAAAAAATGAATCATTTTCCTCAGAACAACATTAAAAATCCAAACTTTTTGCAACTACTAACACATTCTAAACTCGAATTGTATGCAAGCCCCCAGGGAAAGCAAATAATCGAAATGACTAAACAATTTATATGCCAGAAAAGAAACGCTTTCTGCAGACATCTATTAACATGTCAAACTTATCTAAAAACCACAAGCAATTCAAATCTTAACATGAAACAAATTGAAATAGAAAGAAATACACCGCTCTTAGTAATAAAAGTATTCAAAAATAATCAAAAAATAAGACAATACGAATAAAAAATGCAAATAAACTTACCACATATCTCTTGTTAAAAATAAGAAAAAAATTAGCCTTTGTAAGAAATGAGCACAATATTAAAATGAAATATAGTCTCTTTTACAGAAAAGGCAGAACCACCAACTCAATACTTTTCTATAAACTACGAACTAAAAAAAATTTTCAAGATTCGACCGCACGTGTGAATGCGTGCGCACATAAATTATGATAATTTATGACGCCGACTCTGGGACACTGAAAACACAGCGAAGGAGTAAACACATGAAAATGGATTGAAAAATGCAAACCAAAGTGATTCTCAAATCAGATTTGCTCTCTTATTATTTTTTAATTCCGAAAGTTATTTTTCATAAATGAATTTGAAAACAATGAAAACTCCGATTTTTATGTTTAGCAAGTTTTCTTTGTTAAAAGATAATTCGATGGAATGTTTATTTTGGAATTAAAAAAGTTTTCAGAAAAAGTTCTCTTTTAATCTTAGGTTGTACAGGAGAACGTCTATGGAATAGGAAACACAATATAACTTAAATTTGAGATACTCTCTCGTTCTGCGTGTGTGGATGGTATTAGACAGCTGAATTTTTTTTTTTTTAATTTCGTCTCAAAATGTGTCCAGAATATGTTCGAGTCGGATTGAAAAGCCAGAATTTGTTCTAAATAGAATACAGAACAGAATGATACAGAATTTGTATTGATTTTACATAAATAATGAAAAAAATCAGTGTTATTTCGTTACTCATTAAAAATCTTACATTTCCAAAAAAAATTACTTTTAATTAATTACTAAAAACTTACATTTTGATGAAGTTTCTTTTTTTATTTAATAAGCAATGAGTATTATTCCCTTTATTTTTTTAAAAAGAACTGCAGTTTTACATCGCTATTCCTTTGAATATTTTGTTACGATAAGAGCCATGCATTTATCAGTTACTCAGATTAGATGAGCCAATGTTGGATTCCAAATTTTTATCCTGTTCAGTGGTGGATTTAAATATTTTGTGGACCATAAGTAGTGTACATTACGAGATTCCTTTCTAAATTAACTGGTCAATTTAAAATAATTATTTTAAGATATTAATGATTCATTTTTCTTACTTTAATAAATATAATCTAAAATTAAACTATGAAAATATACATAGTTTTTTTTATTATGCCTCATGATTTATAAAATATCATGAGAATGTCATGATTAATCTTTTATGTTTCATGATCCATCTATATTTAAATGCAAATTTTATTTAATTCTAGAGTACTAATTTGCCAACATTTTACTCATATAAGTAAGACATTTTTTTAAAAATTTATTATAAATGTTAATATTATTTATAAAACTATTTATGCTCTGTCCTATTTTCTTTTATCTGGGATGCTTGCTATTTTATGAAGGTAATTTCTAAGCATTCATAAAAATAGTTTGTACCGCTAGGGAGGAAGAGCAACGCAAGCAGCAAGTGTCGGTACATCCCTTCGAGATGACGTCTGACCTTGACATTCCCGTCAGCCTCCGGTCTGTGCAATATTGTGAGATGCGTCAAATATATTTTCTGTGAAATACACAATTGTGAATTGAACATTCCAGTATCAATGAATGTTTTACCGTTGAATTTCCATTACGAATCTGAAAATGAGGCCATCATATTTCGGCAGTTGCACGAAAATCATTCTTCCTGTGTGTAAAGTTATGAGTGAATGATTGTACGAAACTGACCCGAATGATTTGTGCCTGGAGATGGAGGACCTTCAAGAAGGTTGGATAATCGTCTTTAATTACTGACAAAACTCTTCTTAAGATGGCATCCAGCTTAATACGCACTCAAATGAATATTTGCATTACTTGGTAACGAATCAGTGGATGCTCAAAGAGGACATCTTTAGTATATTTGCCTGACAATTAGGATCACAGACAAAAACCATTCAGTTGCGTTTTTGTAAACTTAAGAAGAATGAAACTCTGTAGATGAGAACATCGTATTATAAACGAGAGATGTAAAAACCTCCAGCGGCTCAATTTTTACCATGCCACAAAAAGGCTTCATTCCTGGATAAGATATTGAAATGTCCAAAAATGTACATTAAACTATATTGATCATTTTATAATAAACATTTGCCACAAAATGAAATATTCGTTAACGGAAGGTATTGTTCTGTGTTTGGCGGAATAAGATTTCAATTGTCTACTTTGGATACGTAGAGAGTGGCAAAACCAGCATTATCGAGGTATACATGTCTTAGTCGCAAGAGGTTGCAGATATGTTTTGAAAACATTATTAGTCCAAAGATTATTGTAGTTAATAAGTCGTTTACATGTTTATGATAATAAAAGGGGAAGTCATTTTGCTTATACAAATTTCTATAAACTTAACGTTAATTTTTATTGAATTCATATGAGTATTTTTCAGTGTTGTGTGTTATCATTATTCATCTTTAAGTTACCTATTTAGAATAAAAAAATTCTAGTAGATTTAAAACCGACATGAAGTCTAGCCAAGAAGTTCGAAAACTGTTCGTTAAGTTTTAAGAAAACTGCTAACTGTTCGACTTTGATTTGAAATCCGATACTAAATTTGGTTCAGTTTTTCGAGACCATATTACAATTTTAACACTAAAGCTACCACGAGCGGGTCATTTGACCCGCTTCCAATGGCAATTCCAATGTATCGGTGAAATGCCGGTAGGTTTAGTGTTAAGTCTAAGCATTCTTCTAATGAAAAAAAATGTTTTCTTCGGTACAATATTGCAACATTTTAAATTTGATTTTTTTTTCCTGGAAAATAGAATGTATTTCATAGTTTTATATTCTGTTTAAAAGATTAAAATCACAACGGTAGGTATATATGAAATCTGCATACCTACCGCTGTAGTCATTTAGAAGTTTGTAGTCGTTTAAAAGTGAATTTGCGAAACATGAAAAAAATTCCTTAGAAATAATGATAAAACTAATAATATCAACAAATTCAGCGACCTTTCCTATCGGTTGGTATAGGAATGGTATGTTCCTCAAAATATGTAACCGCATAGTATGTATGAATCATAAAATATTGACCGAATTAGTGCTAGTTCAAACATGTCTCTTCCGATTACTAGAGGATTTTATCGATTTATATATCGATTTTAACCATATTTTTCAACATTTTACAAAAATGAAATTTAACCTGTAAAAGCACATTAGGCGTGCATAGCAAAAAGTTCTTTCAACTTGCTGCCATCACACTGACTTATTTTTGAAGTAGTCAATTATTACCGTAAATTAAATTTAAGAAAGTAATTTTCAGCATGCATTAGTATGAAAAGAAATAAATATAAAATATGAAAGTAATATCCTTACATTTATTTTCTAAAATATAAATATAAGAAAAAGTTTTCTGATTTTTTACGATATTTATTTATAAATCATATTTTACGTAAACAGATTCAATAAATGTCCTAAAGAATTAAGAATTTTAAAAAAATTCTAGATCATCTGGTTTACGACACGTATTTAACAAAATATTCTTGAGATGCTAATATTTTAAAAAACAGTTGCATTCCAATTAATTAATCAATCACTAAAACTGATTGATTTATGAAAATCTGAATATTACTATTCAATTTTAAACCACTTCATTGACCGGCTCAAAGAAAATACCCCTATTAGCGCCTACGGTTTCTCTGGAATGATTGGCTTTAAATTATGAAAATGTTGATTGTTTGAAAATTGTTATATTCAAACTTCATAAATCGGGCAGATTTGATCGCAGAAGACAAATGTTCATTTATTTATTTAAAAATGGAAGGATATCCAGCAGATTGTGAATCCTTGGACTGTATAAAATTTAGATTTCATAATTTTTTTTAAACATATTTATAGACCGAAACAAAATAAAATATTATTGATGTCAAAGTAAAACTAAAAATTTAATTTTATGAGGAATTTGAAAATTTTCTGTTGCATAATTCTTTGAGATGTCACATAAATTATGAAAATTATTCTGTAGTGCACATCAGACTATTTTCTGTACACATTTTTTTTAAATATTTAGCTTAAGAAAAAAAATGTTTATATTAAAGTGCGAATGAATAAATTGTAATTAAAGTTAAATCAATATTTTAAAACATTTTGTTGAAATTTTTATTTTTTTATTTTGTGTGAGCTATTAAAAAAATGAAGTTTTTATTAGCTCACAGAAAATAAGAGAGATGCATAGTACAAGTACAGGAGACATTTTATGTAAATATTTAGTTGAAACTTTTAGCGAGCATTAATACTTTAGAACCGGAAGGTCACCAAAGGTTGCTAGTACTTATAATAAAGAGGTGTGTGTGTGTGTGTGTGTGTGTGTGTGTGTGTGTGTGTGTGTGTGCGCGTGTGCGTGGACGTTCGACAGGAAACACCTACAGCTTCCAAATTTGGCCCATGTATATCTTTGAGGACAAAAATGTGAATCTCGCAGCGATTTTAAAAATGAAGCGAAATTTTGCCGTTTTTACTTGATTACTTCAGAAAATATTGTATGAAAATGATTTTATATCAAGTTAAAGTTCAAAAAAATCATCTTCTTAATAATACCAATGTTTTAACTTATAAATGAAATTTCAATTTTTAATGAATTTAAAAATTATATTTTAACCATATTTTTCAACAACTTTTTTCGCGTAAAATAAAAATAACATTTTTAGGCGTGCATGTGGAATATTAACTTTTTATCAGTGCGTTCCCATCAAGTAGACAAAAAATAAAAATGAAAGATTAAATTAACGCTTACTAAAATCTAAACCGTTAAAAGTGTCATTTACAACACGTCTTTGTAAGAAATGAAATATGGCATCTTCCGTTAAAAAATAAAAGTGAGAAAAAGTTTTCTGCAACGTTTTAAAAGGGTTACGTCATTAATTCTATTCAGCTATAATTAAGGCATGCATAGTTTTATATGTACAAAATATCTCTAATCAGATCAGGCAACTCATTTCAGAAACTTTATTAATTGGCAATATACAGTCGCTACAAGCCAAACTCGGACACTGTAGGAAAATAACTTTCTCTACCAAAATATTTTAATTAAAATGAATTAGAAAAAAAAGCGAAACGATTTTTTAAACTGAGTTTATTGTACAGCTAAAAACAAAAAACAAATAGCACCAATTCATGAAATATAATTAACAATTTAGACACAAAACTAAAATGTGTGAAAAACAGCCCGTAAGTCAAACTCGGCCATCTCAAAATTAATCGCCAAATAATTGCAATCCTGGAAAAAAATTACAGCCGCCTTTATGGTTAACGTTATAATTGATCAGGGAAATTTATCAATTGTGTTATTCTCATTTAGTATGTAAAGCAAATATTTGTTATTAAGCATGCTGAAGGAAAATATGTGCCAGAAATATCAGACTGCCCACAGAAGCCATTCAAGGTTAATGACATCATACAACGCTTTAAAACCAATAATCAGGTGGAAAATAAGCCTAAAACAACCCAGAATAAGATTTTCAAAGAGGCAAATGATCGATATTGAATCAGAAAAGTGAAAGCAAATCCGTTTCTTGGAGCACCAAATCTATCTATTATTGCTGAAAAAGAATTAGGAAAGAAATTGAGCACATCAATAAAAAAAAATGTGCTCCATAAGGCAGATGGCGGCGGGAAAAAAGCCAGACAATCATAAGTAAGCGAAATCAGACTAAGACTTAAAAGCCAGACAAAAGCCTTTCACATGTAAACGAAATTGGAAATATGTCTTATTTATTGGGGAAAAGGTCTTATTTATTGGGGAAAATGTCTTATTTATTGGGGAAAATGTCTT